>JAPVLO010000925.1:0-289244 GCA_027257055.1 Cephalopachus bancanus
CACATGCCTGTAATTCCGGCTACTTGGAAGGCTGAGGCAGAAGGATCGCCGGAGCCCAGCAGGTCGAGGCTGCCGTGGCCGGGAGCGGCCACTGCACTCCAGTCTGGGCGACAGAGTGAGACTCCAACTCAAAAAAAAAAAAAAAGGTAATTGTAAACCGGCTCGGTGACTCAGCCTGTAATCCCAGCCTTGGTAGGCTGAGGTGAGTAGATTGCCTGAGCCCGCGGGTTCGAGACCCGCCTGGGCAACTTGGCGAGACCTCATCTCTACAATAAATCAAAAAATTAGCCGGGCGTGGTAGCACGTGCCTGTAGTTCCAGCTACTCGGAAGGCTGAGGCAGAAGGATCGCCAGAGCCCAGCAGGTCGAGGCTGCGGTGGCCGGGAGCGGCCACTGCACTCCAGTCTGGGTGACAGAGTAAGACTCCAACTAAAAAAAAATAATAATAATAATTGTATATTTTATAATCAAGAGAAAAACAAAGTCCACTATCCAAATATCTCATTCTGCCAATCCTCCAGGATTCTCTATTGGTCATAAGACAGCTCCATCTGTTTTTAGTAGATCCTAAAATTTTCTTCTATTTTCCCTTATGCATACAGCTTTTGGTAGTAAAAATTAACAGTCATATGATGAACTTTAGAATGTTTGTGCTAGCATTGCCCCTTTAATATAGAATTCTTATTATGAATGGTTTGAGACTTCAAGCTAGATAGATATATTTAAAGGAAAAAGGACCTTTAAATATAATTAACCATATCTTCCCTTATCCCCAGGCTGTTTTACACCTGGATCTGTATCATGAATCTGTTCTATTCTAAGATATTCCCGTAAATAACAATATTATAGTTTCCTATTTCATCTGTAGCCATAGTACAGGGGGACATGTTCTATTGTCTTCTTGTCTCTTTTCTTGGTGATTATCTTTTTCTAAATCCAGTCTCTTTCCTGTGGTTGCATAGGTACTTGTTTTATAATTATTTTCTTAAAATTCTACATGTGTATCTTCATATTTTTGTCTATTATTGCATATTACTTAATAAAACATTTTTTTAAAACTTATTTGGAGAGTTTTACATGTTTTGAAATGCTGTAGTAAGAAAGGTTGAAGCCGGGCTTAGTGGCTCAGTCTGTAGTCCCGCGCCTTTGGGAGGCTGAGGTGAGTGGATTGCCTGAGACTGTGGGTTCAAGACCCGCCTGGACAACTCTACAATAAATTAAAAAATCAGCCGGGCATGGTAGCGCATGCCTATAATTCCGGCTACTTGGAAGGCTGAGGCGGAAGGATTGCCAGAGTCCAGGAGGTCGAGGCTGCGGTGGCCGGGAGCAGCCACTGCACTCCAGTCTGGGCGACAGAGTGAGACTCCAACTCAAAAAAAAAAAAAAAAAAAAGAAAGGTTGATATTCAAGAACATATAGTTTCCACATCTTGGTCTCAGTTGCTTCTCTGTTTACAGTGCTTCTCATTTATAGTTGTGTTGACAATCTGACATCATTGTCAAGGAGAGAGAAGTTACATGGTCAGGAAGAAATGAGAAAAACAAAAGAAAACTTTACTTGCAGCCGGGCTCGATGGCTCAGCCTGTATTCTCACGCCTTTGGGAGGCTGAGGTGAGTGGATTGCCTTAGCTGACGGGTTCGAGACCTGCCTGGGCAGCGAGACCTCATCTCTACAATAAATAAAAAAAATCAGCCGGGCATGGTAGCGCATGCCTGTAATTCCGGCTACTTGGAAGACTGAGGCGGAAGGATCTCCGGAGCCCAGCAGGTCAAGGCTGCGGTGGCTGGAAGCGGCCACTGCACTCCAGTCTGGGTGACAGACTGAGACTCCAACTCAAAAAAAAAAACAAAAACTTGCTTTAGTAATGGTTGAAGTGTTTGCACACCTGTTGAGATTTATGAAGGGAGACCCAAAAAAATCAGGAATTTATTTATAAAAAATTGTGTATTCATTCTTACATGTTTAAACGTCAGTCATTTTTCAAAATTCTCTCCATTTGATGTCGTATACTTTCCACTGCTCGAAACAGTTTTGAACTTGTCAATTTTGATGCCTTCTAGTGCTTCTGATGTTTTTTTTGTTTCACCTCTTCCACATTGGCAAAACGTTTCCCTTTGAGGACTTTTTTCAGTTGGGAAAAAAAAAAAAAGTAAGTCAGGGTGAGATCAGGTGAATAGGGAGGATGGGACACCAGGATCATGTCATTTTGGTCAAAAACTGCTGAACACAGTGCTGTGTGGGAAGACCCATTGTCATGATGAAAGAACCAATCACCTGTGTGTTGTAACTCGAGACATTTCTTCTGCAAATCATGGCACAACCTTCTCAAAACTTACAGGTAAAAACTTGGTTGACCAATTGATACAACAAATTCCAAGTATATTACAAGGGTCCCACCCTCCAAAAGATAATTCCAGTTTTGGGGGGATCCCCCCTCAGGTAAAGTTACTGGAATAAATACGTAAATTATCCCTAAGTAAATTATATGTTCTGAAGTAAGTTACAATTTAACCTTAATCAGGCAGCTAAATTGTGGAAAATGTGTTAATCACAAAAAAAGAAATAGCCTACCCTTTCCTTGAAGAGAAGTCACAAATATAACTTGTAGAAGCCTTGAGGCAGGCAGGAGAAGGAATTAAATTAATCCCAACCTTGAGTCAAAGATCAAGCCCTCAGGAAATTTGGAGATGTCTAAGGGGTGTTTGTGACTTAAGGTGAACTTTTGCCAGGTTGACATAATTACTTTCAAGCACACATTTAGGCTTTCAAAAAATTGAGTTATTGAACAGATAATATGTATCTGTCATCTTTCTTTTTTTTTTTTGAGTTGGAGTCTCACTCTGTCGCCCAGACTGGAGTGCAGTGGCCGCTTCCGGCCACCGCAGCCTTGACCCGCTGGGCTCCGGCGATCCTTCCACCTCAGCCTTCCAAATAGCGGGAATTATAGGCATGCGCTACCACGCCCGGCTGATCTTTTTATTTATTGTAGAGATGAGGTCTCCCTGTCCAGGTGGGTCTCAAACCCGCGGGCTCAGGCAATCCACTCACCTCAGCCTCCCAAGGGCGCGGGATTACAGGCTGAGCCACCGAGCCCGGCTAACTTAATTTTTAATGTATTATTGAGACTTGGAAAGCAGAGGTAATCTTCAAGGTCTCCCCTCCAAACAAACACCAAAAGTAAAATCTAAGAGGTGAGCAATAAACAAATATGAAACCCAGATTGTCCTAGGGCAAATTACCAAATCAGTCTTGAGATCAGGAATTGGGGAGTCAGGAATAAACTTTAGGGTTACAGTCAAGTGAGGAAACAGATTTCAACATGATACCTAGTTGTATACTACTCTTCTTATCCCCCAGATAAGCTCAGCAGAGCTTTGTCTCTGAAGGAAGATATCCTCAGCTGAGGCCTGCAAATCTCACAGATTCACAAAAAATTAAATGTGAACCTCTCAAAGATCATCACACATACAAATAAACTTGAGAAATAATCAGCAGAAATAACAAATAATAGGCCCTCAGACATTATCAGATGTCAAGGACCTCATATATTCTCCAATACTAAAATAATCAAACGGCCGGGCATGGAGGCTCACGCCTATAATCCCAGCACTTGGGAGGCCGAGGTGAGAGGATTGCCTGAGCCCACAGGTTCGAAATCAGCCTGGACAACTTGCCAAGACCTCATCTCTACAATAGATCAAAAAATTAGCCAGGCATGGTAGCGCATGCCTGTAGTTCCAGCTACTTGGAAGACTGAGGTGGAAGGATCACCTGAACCCAGTAGGTCGAGGATGCGGTGGCTATAAGTATGCCACTGCACTCCAGCCTGGGCAAGAGAGTGAGACTCCAACTCAAAAAACAAAAATAAAAAATAATCACAATTAAAATATTTGACATTTGAAAAAATAATCACACAATGAACAGCAAAAAGAAATCACAAATACCCAGACAAATATGAAAATAACTAAATAAAACTTTTACATATGAAACATTGTTGAAATAAAAACCTCAGGGGTAGTTTGAAATAGTACATTGGAAGCCACTTTTCTTTTTTTTGAGTTGGAGTCTCTATTGCTCTGGCTGGAGTGCAGTGGCATGGTCATGGCCACTGCAGCCTTGGCGTGCTGGGCTCAGGCAACCCTCCTGCCTCAGCCTTCCAAGTAGGTGGAACTACAGGCATTTGCCTCCACGCCTGACTGATTTTTTTTTTTTGTAGAGACGAGTTCTTACCATATTGCTCAGGCTGTTCTCAAACCCCTGAGCTCAAGCAATCCTCTCATCTCTACCTCCTAAAGTATTGGGATTACAGGCGTGAGTCACTGCAGCCAGCTGGAAGCCACATATTTAAGAAAAACTACAGAAAACAATACAGACGACAAGTGAATGGAAGATACAAAAGAGAAGTTAAAAGCCATGGAGATGAAAATAAGAAAGACTGAATTCATAGAAGGAAAGGATAAAGAAAATAGAGGAGAACCAAAGTTCTTAGAGTTGAGAATTTTTTAGAAGAAACAAAGCCACAGATACAGGAAGCATAACACAGATACAGGAAGCATAACATATACCAAACAGGATAAATAAATTTACATACAGTCACATCATAGTCAAACTGCAAAAGGCCAGAAGAAAAAGACAGTTTTAAAGAAACCACAGTCAGGCCAGGCTTGGTGGCTCAGCCTGTAATCCCAGCACTTTGGCAGGCGGAGGCGAGTGGATTGCCTGAACCCGGGAGTTCACCAGGCAACTTGGTGAGACCTCATCTCTACAATAAATGAAAAACTAGCCAGGCGTGGTAGCACGTGCCTATAGTTCAAGCTACTTGGAAGGCTGAGGTGGAAGGATTGCTGGAGCCCAGTAGATTGAGGCTGCTATGACCGTGAGTGTGCCACTGCACTCCAGTCTGGGTGACAGAGTGAGACTCCAACTCAAAAAAAAAAAAAAGGAAATCACAACCAATAAGAATGACAGATTTTGCACTGCAACATTGAAAGCCGCAAGAGGAGAGCATGCTATCATACTATCTTCAGTATAAAAGAAAAGCCATCAACCTAGAATTTTATGTCCAGAAATATTATCTTTCAAGAATGACATTTCATATCATCAAAATAGAGTTTGCCTCCAGCAGACATGCACTTAAGGAAATTCTACTTTAGGAAGAAGGAGAATAGTACCAGAAGGGAGGTCTGGGATGCAAGAAGGAATGGTGAGCAAAGAACTTGGTAAGCACCTGAGTAAATCTAAACATGTACAAAATAATGGTGATGATAATGTTATCTAGTTTATGAAGTAAGAGAAAGATAAAATATTGGACAACGAAAAAAGTGGTTAAAATACTGATTAATTTTATTCAGGCGTGATGGCTCACACCTGTAATCCCAGCACTTTGGGAGACTGAGGTGAGAGGATCGCCTAAGGGTGGTGCATGCCTGTGGTTCCAGCTACTTGGAAGACAGGTGGAAGGATTGCCTGAGCCCAGCAGGTGGAGGCTGTGGTGTCCGTGAATGTGCCACTGGACTCCAACCTGGGTGACAGAGTGAGACTCCAACTCAATAAATAAATAAATAAATAAATAAATAAAAAGTACCGATTAATTTTTAATGATTTAAATTTTTTGTTAATTTTAAATTAATGACTATGAATATTAATTTCCAACAATAACTTCTAAAAGAAAAGCGTGTATTACTTCCAAGTCAATAAAGAAGACAATTAACTATAAATCTTTTTTTTTTTTTTTTTTGGTAGAGACAGGGTCTCACTGTGTTACCCAAGCTGGTCTCCTGAGCTTAAGCGATCCTCCTGCCTCAGCCTCCCAAGGTACTGGAATTACATGCTTGAGCCACCATACCTTCCCTAAAAATTTTTTTTAACAAAGAATTTTTGCTGGGTGCAGTGGCTCATTACTATACTCCCAGCTACTTAGAACACTGAGGTAGGATTACTTGAGGCCAAGAATTTGAGACCTGCCTAGGCAACATACCAAGACCCTATCTCTACAAAAAATAAATACATAGAAAATAAAGTTAGCCAGGCATGGTGCCTGTAGTCCCAGCTACTCAGGATGCTGAGGTAGGAGGATCACTTGATCCCAGGGGTTCCAGGCTGTACCACATGTGGCCTTACAATATATACAACTATGATATATCAATAAAGCTGTTAAAAAAAAAAACGTTCGATGTTTTTTTGTTTTGTTTTTTGGGTTTTTTTTTTAGTTGAAGTCTTACTGTCATCCAGGCTGGAGTGCAGTGGCACGATCATGGCCACCACAGCCTCAACCTGCTGGGCTTAGGCGATCCTTCCACCTCAGCCTTACAAATAGCTGGGACTATACACATGTGCCACCATGCCTGGCTAATTTTTTTATTTATTGTAGAGACAAGATCTTACCAAGTTGCCCAAGGCTGGTCTTGAAATGCTAGGTTCAAGTAATCCTCTCACCTCCACCTCCCAAAGTGCTGTGATTACAGGTATGAACCGCCACATCTGGCTAAAATTCTTGTATTTAGCTTTGTGACCTCTGTTATATTGCATAACCTCTGTAAACCTTAGTCTCCTATTTTAATGTGTATATAGTAGTAGTTGTATATATTAGACATTACTACTATTAACAATAATTAATTTAGTTCAACTCCTTGCTGATGTGTAAAGTCATACTAGACCTCCCAGCCAGCATCTTACCCAGCATCTCTCTCGCAAGAAAGATTGCAGTAGCCAAAGATAGCTAGAGTATTGAATACTTATGATAACTCTGATGGGTTTTCCTTGAGTTACTCCTAACTCAGAACCTTCAGGATTCACTGTTGCCTTTCACTAAAAAGTTCAAAGCAACAAGGCTTTCCACAACCTGACCCCACCAACCTGATCTCAAGATTTCTCTTTAAAACCTTGAATTAGGCCAGGTGCGGTGGCTCATGCCTATAATCCCAGCATTCTGGGAAGCCAAGGCAGGAGGATCACTTGCACCCAGGAGTTTGAGAACAGTCTGGGCAACATAGCAAGACACTCTCTAAAAAAACAAATTTAAAAATTAGGTGTGGTGACATGAGTCAGCTCACAGGTGACATTAGTCACAGCTACTGGAGAGGCTGAGATGGAAGAATTCTTGAGCCCAGGAGATCGAGGCTGTGGTAAACCATGATCGTGCCACTGCCCTCCAACCTGGGCAACAGAGTGAGAATCTGACTCAAAAAAACCAAACAACCTTGAGTTAAGTATCTATAGATGTATTTGAACTCTCCCTCCCTGACACTTTTGCTTAGAATGCCCTTTTGAAGAATAGATAAAATTTGGGTGATTTCCTTCATGTGGAAAAGCCCTCCCTCTGTGCCAAATTCAACATATTCTTCAAACCCCAGCTCAAGTCCTATAAGGTTCCTGACTACTCTATCCCTAGCCCTAAAGTGATTTACTGTCTGAAAAATGATCACCCAAACTAGACTTACAACAGTCATTTATGTCTATCTCTTCTGCTTTTGCAATTGAACTTTTAATCAAATGTTATATTGTCACAGAACTTTCCTCAAGTTTACATGGTCTCTCCAGCTAGATTTTCAGCTCCTTGAGACATCTTTGTATAGTGCCGAGGGAAGACACACTATACTAAATGCTTTCTCATATATTTCATTTCATTTAATCGTCACATCAAACTTCAGAAAATAGATATTAGGTTCTACATTTTATAGATGAAGACATTGCACTTCAGAAGGTTAAGTAATATACCCAAGGCATTTACCTACAGTAGGCTTCTACTGTACCTCCCATCGAAGAGCATCCAACTAATATATAACTAAGAGCAGTGATTTATACTCAACGGGTTTACACTTTTTTCTACCTAATCTTACCCCACTCTTAAATCTAGTGTCATGGAAACAGATTTCAAAAAAGACAAAATTCTAAAAAATTAAAATTTGACATGCCAAGTGTTAACTAACAGCAAACCATGGGAATTCACTAAAGAGCTTGAAGTAAGATAGAAAATCATATTTTGGGGTGTTTAGATTAAGACGACTAAGGAAACATTCTATTGTTTTATTCTATACTTTGAGTTCAAAGAGTATGTATGACATGAAATGAATCATGACGAAGTGGCCTGTTCTTAGGGTGCCTGCTGGAAGTCAGTATCCATTTCAGAACATTGTTTCTCTTCTTTTTTCCCGTTTCCTAGGGCTACACATCTTTCTGGAATGACTGCATATCTTCTGGCCTGCGAGGTGGTATCCTGATAGAGCTGGCCATGCGGGGTCGAATCTATTTGGAACCCCCCACCATGCGTAAGAAGCGGCTGTTAGACAGAAAGGTACAGTATCTTCTCTGAATATTCTCTTAACTTATAGAAAAGCAAATGCCAACAGTATGTTTTGGAAAAATAGGAAGATTTGAGTAAAAAGATAAGGTAAATATCACTGACTCAGCAGTCCCATTGTCCAAACAGATGGGTGTTTTGTTTGTTTGTTGTTTGTTTAAGTCTCAGTCTCACTCTGTCATCCAGACTAGAGTGCAGTGCACAGCTACCATAGCCTCTACCTGCTGGGTTCAGGTGATCCTTCCACCTCAGCCTTCCAAGTGGCTGGAACTACAGGCACGTGCCACCATGCCCAGCAAATTTTTTTTTTTTTTTTTGAGTTGGAGTCTCACTCTGTCGCCCAGACTGGAGTGCAGTGGCTGCTCCCGGCCACTGCAGCCTCGACCTGCCGGGCTCCAGCAATCCTTCCGCCTCAGCCTTCCAAGTAGCTGGAACTACAGGCGCGCGCTACCACACCCAGCTAATTTTTTGTTTTATTATAGAGATGAAGTCTCAACCAAGTTGCCCAGGCGGGTCTCGAACCCACGGGTTCAGGCAATCCACTCACCTCAGCCTCCCAAAGGCGTGGGATTACAGGCTGAGCCACTGAGCCCAGCCATTTTTTTTTTAAATTGTAGACATGAGGTCTCTCCATGTTGTCCAGACTGATCTTGAACCCCTGGACTCAGGCAATTTTCTTGCCTCTGCCTCCCAAAGTGCTGGGATTTCAGGCATGAGCCACCGTGCCCAGCCTAAACAGGTTTAATTATTCTATAGCAGAGGTAGAAATAGAAGTATCCGTAGTCTAAAGAGTTATAGGAATAGAGGAAGCTCACGGTTCTGTCTTCCTTTTTTATGCAGAAAAATTCCACTTAGGATACTGTTGATTGAACTCCTTCTAGATCTGTTGCTATAACGTGGTGAAATAGAATATGATGTAGGTGAGGAGGGGTGTCACGTGGGTCAGGTCAGGCTTTGGTGAACTCTGATTATTCTCTAAGAATGATTCAGTTGTTCTCTTTCCATTTACTATTATTACTCCTCTCCTATTATATTACTGTATCCATTTTCTTTTCTTTTCTTTTTTTTTTTTGACCTGAAGTCTCACTCTGTCACCCAGACTGGAGTGCAGTGGCATGCTCACGGCCACCGCAGCCTCAACCTGCTGGACTCAGGCAGTCCTTCCACCTCAGCCTTCCAAATAGCCAGAACTATAGGTGGATGCTACCACACCCAGCTATTTTTTTTTTTTTTTTTTTTAGCTGGAGTCTCACTCTGTCACCCAGACTGGAGTGCAATAGCTGCTCCCAGCCACCGCAGCCTCAACCTGCTGGGCTCCGGCGATCCTTCCGCCTCAGCCTTCCAAGTAACTGGAACTACAGGCGCGGGCTACCACACCCGGCTAATTTTTGATTTATTGTAGAGATGAGGTCTCACCAAGTTGCCCAGGCTGGTCTCGAACCCGCAGGCTCAGGCAATCCTCTCACCTTCGTCTCCCAAAGTGCTGGGATTATAGGCTTGAACCACTGTGCCAGCCTGTGTCTATTTTCTTTTCTTTTTTTTTTTTTTTTTTTGAGTTGGAGTCTCACTCTGTCACCCAGACTGGAGTGCAGTGGCTGCTCCCAGCCATCGCAGCCTCGACCTGCTGGGCTCCAGCGATCCTTCCGCCTCAGCCTTCCAAGTAGCCGGAATTACAGGCATGCGCTATCACGCCCGGCTGATTTTTTGATTTATTGTAAAGATGAGGTCTCGCTGCCCAGGCGGATCTCGAACCCGCGGGCTCTGGCAATCCACTCACCTCAGCCTCCCAAAGGCGCGGGATTACAGGCTGAGCCACCAAGCCCAGCTATGTGTCTATTTTCTTACTAGTTTTTTCCATTTACAACTTCTCTGTCATTCTAAGTATGCTATTGAAACTACATTCTTAGGAATTACCAGCTTCCTTTCAGTCTTCAGTTTATTTTTCTCTTTTAACCTATCTGTGGCATTTGATACTTTTGATCACTTTGAGACTTTCTGCATTCCCGGCCTTTGTTATTATCTTATTCTCTGTTTCTTTGATTGTCCCCAATTTCCTTACTTTCCATTCCTTACCAAGAATATCTCAATTTGTGTTCTTTTGAGTGATTTGCTATCCTTTTGGAGATTTTTACCTTTACAGCTTCATTTACCTGTCACCTCCTTGAGATTACATCCCAAATTTCTAAGCATGCCTTTTTTTTTCCACCTTCAGGAACATATTTAATTACTGGCTAGACATTTCAACTTGATTATCCCATATCATTTAAAACCATACTTATCAACCTTTCCTCAAAACTGGCTTCCCTTTCTGACTTTCCTGCCTATATTAATGGTTTCAAAAGTTGGTTGTCCAGAATTGAGTTATTATTGAATCTTTTCTCCATTATCATTCATATCAGTTTGCCAGCAAGGCTCACTTTAAATGTTATTTTTGTCCTCATACTATCCCCCAGTACAATATTTTAAACTTCTTGAGGACAGAAACAGTATATTATGCTTCCTTACATTTTCTGCAACAATTAACCAGTAATATATATGTGATATATTGAAAGATTTTAACTTGAATGAAGTAAAAGAATCAGGGTCCCTTCTTTCTTTTTCCTCAAAGGTACTGCTGAAGTCAGACAGCCCAACAGGTGATGTTTTACTGGATGAAACACTCAAACACATCAAAGCAACTGAACCCACAGAAACTGTCCAAACATGGATAGAGCTACTCACCGGTAAGATGACTCAAAATGGTCCACAAATTCCACACTTTGTTATCTTTATCCTGTCCTTAAATTTAGGAAAAGCAAAGCCGGGCTCAGTGGCTCAGCCTGTAATCCTGCACCTTTGGGAGGCTGAGGTGAGTGGATTGCCTGAGACTGAGGGTTCAAGACCCGCCTGGGCACCTTGGTGAGACCTCATCCTACGATTAATCAAAAACTAGCCGGGCATGGTAGCGCACGCCTGTAGTTCCAGCTACTTGGAAGGCTGAGGCAGAAGGATCGCCGGAGCCCAGCAGGTCGAGGCTGCGGTGGCCGGGAGCGGCCACTGCACTCCAGTCTGGGTGACAGAGTGAGACTCCAACTCAAATAAAAAAAAATTTAGGAAGAGCAGTATAGAAATTCGTTGTGCTGGGTAAGATATATATGGTCCACTATAACTGTGCTAATGAGGAACAGGAAAAGCATGGTTAATCCAAAGCTTCATCTTATCTTCTTCCACCCTATCCTGAAAGCTCTTTAAAAAGTGCACAAGAGCCTGGGCTCAGTGGCTCAACCTGTCATCCCAGTACTTTGGGAGGCCAAGGCAAGTGAATTGCCTGAGCCTCCGGGTTCAAGACCAGCCCAGGCAACTTGGCAAGACCTCGTCTCTGCAGTAAATCGGAAATTAGCCAGGTACAGTAGCATGCGCCTGTAATTCTAGCTACTTGGAAGGCTGAGGGAGAAGAATCACCAGAGCCTGGTAGGTCAACACTGGGGTGGCCATGAGCGTGGCACTGCACTCCAGCCTGGGCAACGGAGTGAGACTCCAACTCAAAAAAAAAAAAATGCGCAAGAAACTTTGAAACATCTTTATTGAGCTGACAAGAAGTATATTGACATCAATCCACCATCAGTCTTGTTAGAATTTCCCTGTTTTGACTTGACTCTTTATTGCCAAAGAATATTTTGTTGTATGGATATATCACATATATTTACTCTTTATCAGTTAATGGACATTTGAGTTATTTCTACATTTTGGCTGTTGGGAATAATGCTGCTATGAACATTCATGTACAGGTTTTTGTGTGGACATGTTTTCATTTCTTTTGAGTATATAGCTAGTAGTAGCTAGCTGTGTCATATGGTAAATCAATGATTAACATTTTTTATTGTAGTAAAATATACATAGCATTTATTATTTTAGTCATTTGTAAGTGTACATATAATTCTGTGGCATTAAATATATTTGCAATGTTTTGTAAACAACTATACCCAAAGCCTTTTTTTTTTTTTGAGTTGGAGTCTCACTCTGTCACCCAGACTGCAATGCAGTGGTCGCTCGCGGCCACCACAGCCTCGACCTGCTGAGCTCCAGTGATCCTTCCGCCTCAGCCTTCCAAGTAGCTGGAACTACAGGCGCACACTACCATGCCTGGCTAATTTTTTATTTATTGTAGAGATGAGATCTCACCAAGTTGCCCAGGTGGGTCTCGAACCCGTGGGCTCAGGCAATCCACTCACCTCAGCCTCCCAATTTTTTTTTTTTTTTTTGAGTTGGAGTCTCACTCTGTCGCCTAGGCTAGAGTGCAGTGGCAACACTCATGGCTACCGCAGCCTCAACCTGCTAGGCTCACGTGATCTTTCTGCCTTAGCCTCTCAAGTAGCCAGAACTACAGGCATGTGCCACCATGCCCAGCTAATTTTTTGACTTATTGTAGAGATGAGGTCTCACCAAGTTTCCCGGGCTAGTCTCGAACCTGTGGACTCAGGCAATCCTCTTACCTCGGTCTCCCAAAATGCTGGGATTATAGGAATGAGACACCACACCTAGCCTATACCCAAAGCTTTCTCATCATCACCCATAAAAACTCTGTACTCGTTAAAGAATAACCCTCTCTTTCTCCCACCAGCCCCTGGCAACCTCTATCTATTTCCTGTCTATGAATTTGCCCATTCTAGTGGAATCGTACAATATTTGTCTTCACTGTTTCTGGCTTATTTCACTAAGCATAATGTTTTCAAGAGCCATTCATGTTGCAGCATATATAAAAGCTTCATTCCTTTTTATGGCTGAATAATATTCCATTTATGTAACACTTTTGTTTAACCATTCATCTGTTGGGGAACACTTGGCTTGTTTCTATCTTTTGACTATTATGAATTATATTGCTGTGAACACTGGCATACAAATATCTGTTCAAGTTCCTTCTTTTAGTTCTTTTGCATATATGCCTAAGAGTACAATTTCTAGGTCTAATGGCAGTTTTGTGTTTAACCTGTTGAACCCACCAAACTTTTCCACCGAGACTCTATCATTCTATATTTTTACCACAATGTACCAGTTCCAGTTTCTCCATATCTTGGTCAACACTTGTTAATTTATTTTCTTTTTTTTTAAATTATAGCCATCCTAGCAGGCCTGAAGTATTATCTCCTTGTGGTTTTGATTTTCATTTTCAAGTGCAAATAGTTTTCATGTCATGAATAATGATTAATGATATTGAGTTTATTTTCATGTGCTTATTCACCATTTGTGTATATCTTCTTTGGAGAAATGTCTAAGTCCTTTTCCCATTTATAATTGGTTGTTTTAGTGTTGTTAATTCTTAGAAATTCTTTGTTTTTATTTATTTATTCATTTATTTATTTATTTATTTTTTGAGTTGGTGTCTCACTCTGTCCCGCAGGCTGGAGTGCAGTGACATGCTCACAGTCACCACAGCCTTGACCTGCTGAACTCAGGCGGTCCTTCCACCACAGCCTTCCAAGTAGCTGGAACCACAGACATGCGCTACCACTCCCAGCTAATTTTTTGATTTATCGTAGAGACAAGGTCTCACCAAGTTGCCCAGACTGGTCTCGAACCCCTGGGCTCAGGCAATCCTCTCACTTGGCCCCCCAAAGTGCTAGGATTACAGGCTTGAGCTACCATACCCGGCCTGGAATTTTCTATTTATACCAGGCATGTCCAGCCTTGTAGCCCAGAACAGCTAGTAATGCAACCCCACAAAACCTTTTAACATCATGTGTTTTGTAGCATTTATTTTCTTCCTGACCCCATGCATAGTTTCATTTTTGAAGTTCACCATCATGCCTTATTCATGACATCACTTTTTGACCACACACACATTTGTAAGCAACTGTTTTCCATTATGAAGCACACAAAGAGCAAAATTCAAACAAACATTTCTGATAAGCACCTTGAGAACTCAGTAAGAATTGCAACTACTTCCATTGAACCAGATATTGATAGATTAGTTTTACAAAAACAAGGTCAAATTTCCCACTAGTTTTTTGTTTTTGTTTTTTTTTTAAGTTTTCAGACAAGGTTAATTAGAGAAAGAAAGGAGAAAAGAAAGAATGACATGCCAGAGCTGGCATGGGTGAAAGAAACTGCCAAATTTCCCACTAGTTTTATATTGTTCTCATTTTTCTAAACTGTATAATAAAAAATCCAAAAAAGTCTTATTATGTATAGACACTAACTATATTATAAAATTTATGTGCAGCCTAAGACAATTCCTTGTTACTCAATATGGGCCCAAGGAAGCCAAAAGGTTACTCAATACGGCCCAGAAGAAACCAAAAAGTTGGATATCCCTGATATATAGGATCATGTCATCTGCAGATAGAAATGGATTTACCTTTTTCTTTCCAATTTGGATGTCTTTTATTTCATTTTCTTGTCTAATAGCTCTGCCTAGAATTTCTAAGTACATCATTGAATAGCAGTGGTGAAATCAGGCATCCTTGTCTTGTTACTGACCTTTTTTTTTTTTTTTTTTTTCTTGAGTCAGTCTCACTCTGTTGCCCAGATTGGAGTGCAGTTGCAGGATCATGGCTACTCCAGCCTCAGACAATCCTTCTGCCTCAGCCTTCCAAGTAGCTGGAACTACAGGTGCATGCCACCATGCCCAGCTAATTTTTTTACTTATTGTAGAGATGAGGTCTTGCCAAGTTGCCCAGGCTGGTCTTGAACCCCTGGGCTCAAGCAATCCTCTCACCTTCGCCTCCCAAAGTTCTGGTATTGCAGGTGTGAGCTACCTCACTCAGCCTTGTTCCTGACCTTTGAAGGAAAGCTTATAGTCTTTCAACATTGAGTGTGATGTTTGATGTGAGTTTTTCATAAATATTCTTTATCATTTTGAGGAATTTCCCTATTATCCTTAATTTTCTGAGAGTTTTTTTTGAGAAAGTTTGTTAGTTTTTGTCAGATGCCTTTTCTGAGTCAATTGAGATGGTCTTGTGGGGTTTTCATTCTATTAATATGATGTACTACATGATTTGATTTTATGTTGAATTCCTGGGATATATTTCACTTGGTCATGGTGAATAGTCCTCATAATATATTATTGGATTTAATTTGCTAGTATTTTACTAAGGATTTTTCATTCATATGCATTAGGGATATTGATCTATACTTTTCTTGTCTTTTTCTTTTTTGGGGAGGTGGTAGTTTTAGAGACAGGGTCTCACTCTCAAGCAGTCCTCCCACCTTGTTCTCCCAAAGTGCTAGGAATGAGCCACTGAGCCCAGCCTGTAATATTCCTTTCTTGTGACATCCTTATCTGGCTTTGTTATTAGGGTAATACTGGCCTCGTATATTAAGTTAGGAAGTGTTCCCTCTTCTATGTTTTGAAGTAGGGTGAAAAGGATTGGTGTTAATTCTTATTTAAATATTAGAATTCACTGATGAAACCATCTGGTTCAGGACTTTTCTTTGTTAGAGGTTTTTGTTTACTGATTCAGTCTCTTGTTATTCATCTGTTGAGATGTTCTATTTCTTCTGGAGTCAGTTTAGGTAATTTGTGTTTTTCAAGAAATTCATTTCTACTATGATTCATCATTTGTTGACATACAATTGTCTATAGTATTCTCTAATAATCCTTTTTAATCTTTGTATGGTCAATAGTAATGTCCCCGCTTCCATTTCTGATTTTAATTATTTGTATCTTTTCTCCTTTTTTCTTTGTCAGTCTAGCTAAAGATTTGTTAATATTGTTGATCTTTTTATCTTTGTTATTTTTGTTCTGCTAGCTTTGGTTTTAGTTTGCTTTTCTTTTTCTAGTTTCCTAAGGAGTAAGTTTAGGTTATTTATTGGGATATTTCTTCTTTTTTAATGTAGATATTTATAGGTATAAATTTAACTCTATGTACTACTTTTACTGGGTTGCATACATTTTGGTATGTTGCATTTTTATTTTCATTCATCTCTTAAGTATTTTCTAATTTCCATTGTGATTTTTTCTTTGACTCATTGGTGTTTTAAGAGTGTGTTGTTTAATTTCTTTTTTATAATCAGAGGCCATGTTGTTTAATTTCTACATTCATGTCGATGTTCTAATTTTCCTTGTTATCAATTCTAATTTCAATACATTATGGTCACAGAGGATACTTATATGGTAACTGTCTCTTAAAATCAATTGAGATTTAATTTGACTGGACGTGGTGGCTCATGCCTGTAATCCCAGCACTATGAGAGGCAGAGACAAGAGGATTGCCTGAGCCCAGAATAAATCAAAAAATTTCTCAGGCCGGGAGCAGTGGCTCACGCCTATAATCCCAGCACTTTGGGAAGCCAAAGTGAGAGGATTGCCTGAGCTTGTAGGTTCGAGACCAACCTGGACAACATGGAAAGACCTCATCTTAATGTAATAAGTAAATACATAGTTTCCTAAGGAGTAAGTTTAGGTTATTTATTGGGATATTTCTTCTTTTTTAATGTAGATATTTATAGGTATAAATTTAACTCTATGTACTACTTTTACTGGGTTGCATACATTTTGGTATGTTGCATTTTTATTTTCATTCATCTCTTATGTTTCCTTAGGAAACTATTTGTAATAAATCCAAAAATTTCAGCCTGTAATCCCATGCCTTTGGGAGGCTGAGGTGAGTGGATTGCCTGAGCCCGCAGTTCGAGACTAATTTTTGGATTTTTTTTTTTTTTTTTGAGTTGAAGTCTCACTCTGTCGCCCAGACTGCAGCCTCGACCTGCTGGGCTCCGGCAATCCTTCTGCCTCAGCCTTCAAAGTAGCTGGAACAACAGGCGCACACTACCACGCCTGGCTCATTTTTGATTTTATTGTAGAGATGAGGTCTCACCAAGTTGCCCAGGTGGGTCTCGAACCCGCCGGCTCAGGCAATTCACTCACCTCGGCCTCCCAAAACTCAGATTACAGGCTGAGCCACCGAGCCCGGCCAACTTTTTTTTTTTTAAGCAGGATTTATTGAGAGGGCAGAAAAGCTCCCACAATTGGAAGGGGACCCGAAGGGGTTGCCCTGAATTGAAACTTTTGTCAACCGGGCTTGGTGGCTCAGCCTGTAATCCCAGCACTTTGGGAGACCGAGGTGAGTGGATTGCCTGAGCATGAGGGTTCAAGACCTGCCTAGGCAACTTGGCAAGACCTCGTGTCTACAATAAATTAAAAAATTAGCTGGGCGCGGTAGCGCGCACCTGTAGTTCCAGCTCCTTGGAAGGCTGAGGCGGAAGGATTGCCGGAGCCCAGCAGGTCGAGGCTGTAGTGGCCGAGAGCGGCCACTGAACTCCAGTATGGGCGACAGAGTGAGACTCCAACTCAAAAAAACAAAAACAAACAAATAAACAAAAATTACTGAAAAGGAGAAACTTCTGCCATTTTGCTATTTGTTTTCTTTATGGCTTCTAGTTTTGTCCCTCATTTATTTCATTACTGCCATTTTTGGGGGGTTAGTTGATTTTTTTGTCTGAAACATTTTGATTCCTCTTTAATTTTGTTTTGTGTATATTTTGTATGTATTTAACATCCCAAGTTATGCCAATTTAATTTGAATTTATACCAACTTAACGTCAATAGCATATAAAAACTCTGCTCCTATATAGCTCCATCTCCCCTACTTTCTGTTATTGATGTAACAGACTATAACTTTATACATTGTGTGTCATCTGACATAGGTTAATAATTGTTTGTAATGTATCTATCTGTTTAATCATATGAAAAATAAAAAGTGGATTTATAAAACAAAATTATGGCCAGGCTTGGTGGCTCAGCCTGTAATCCTGTGCCTTTGGGAGGCTGAGGTGAGTGGATTGCCTGAGCTCACAGGTTCGAGACCTGCCTGGGCAACTTGGCGAGACCTCATCTCTACAATAAATCAAAAAATTAGCCGGGTGTGGTAGCGCGTGCCTGTAGTTCCAGCTACTTGGAAGGCTGAGGCGGAAGGATTGCCAGAGCCCAGCAGGTCGAGGCTGCAGTGGCCGGGAGCGGCCACTGCACTCCAGTCTGGGCGACAGAGTGAGACTCCAACTCAAAAAAATAAAATTAAATAAATAAATAAATAAATAAATAAAATAAAACAAAATTATGGTCAGGCTCGGTGGCTCAGCCTATAGTCCCGCGCCTTGGGAGGCTGAGGTGAGTGGATTGCCTGAGCCCATGGGTTCAAGACCCACCTGGGCAAATTGGTGAGACCTCATCTCTACAATAAATCAAAAATTAGCCGGGTGTGGTAACGCGCGCCTGTTGTTCCAGCTACTTGGAAGGCTGGGGCGGAAAGATCGTTGGAGCCCAGCAGGTCAAGGCTGTGATGGCCGAGAGCGGCCACTGCACTGCAGTCTGGGTGACAGAGTGAGACTCCAACTCAAAAAAAAAAACAAAATTATAATAATACTAGCTTTTGTAATTGCTCGTGTATTTACCTTTACCAGAGATTTTTTTATGTCTTTATATTGCTTCAAGTTTTTGTCTAGCATCTTTTTATTTCAACCTGTAGGACTCCTTTTTGGAATTATTGCAGGGCAGGTCTACTTGTAACCACCTTTTTGGCTTTGTTTATCTGAGAAAGTCTTAATTTCTCTCTCATTTTTTTTTTTTTTTGAGTTGGAGTCTCACTCTGTCGCCCAGACTGGAGTGCAGTGGCCACTCCCGGCCACCACAGCCTCGACCTGCTGGGCTCCGGCGGTCCTTCCACCTCAGCCTTCCAAGTAGTCAGAATTATAGGCATGCGCTACCACGCCCGGCTGATTTTTTGATTTATTGTAGAGATGAGGTCTCGCTGCCCAGGTGGGTCTCGAACCCGCGGGCTCAGGCAGTCCACTCACCTCAGCCTCCCAAAGGCGCGGGATTACAGGCTGAGCCACCGAGCCCGGCTCTCTCTCATTTTTAAAGAGTAGTTTTTATGGATATAAAAATCTTTTTTTTTTTTTTTTTTGAGGTGGAGTCTCACTCTGTTGCACAGACTGGAGCGCAGTGGCCGCTCCCGGCCACCACAGCCTCCACCTGCTGGGCTCCGGCGATCCTTCCGCCTCAGCCTTCCGAGTAGCCGGAACTATAGGCGCACGCTACCACACTCGGCTGATTTTTTGATTTATTGTAGAGATGAGGTCTCGCCAAGTTGCCCAGGCGGGTCTTGAACCCGCGGGCTCAGGCAATCTACTCACCTCAGCCTCCCAAAGGCGCGGGAGTACAGGCTGAGCCACCAAGCCCAGCTGGATATAAAATTCTTAGTTGACATCTTTCAGCATTCAAAGTATATCCACCCACTGTCTTCTCACCTCTAAGGTTTCTGATGAGAAATAAACTCATAATCGTATTGAGGATTTCTTATGTGTGATGAGTCTCTTCTCTATTTCTGTTTTCTAGATTCTCTCTTTATCATTGGTTTCTGTTTGATTATAATGTGTCTCAGTATGTGTATCTTTGAGTTTATTCTACTTACAGTTCACTGAGCTTTTTTGATTTGTAAATTCATATCTTTCATCAAATTTGGAATGTTTTCAGCCATTATAACTTCAACTGTTTTTTCTGTTCCTTTTCCTTCTGAAGTTCCCACAATTCATATATTGGTCTGCTTGATGGTGTTCCACAGGTCCCTTAGTCTCTGTTCACTTTTTTCATTTTTATTTTTTCTATTCCTCAGATTTGATCATTTCAACTGTCCTATCTTCAAGTTTGCTTTTCTTTCTTCCACTTGCTCAGATCTGCTCTTGAACTCCTGTAGTATATTTTTATTTCAGTTATTATCCTTTCCGGCTCCAGAATTTCGTTTTAGTTCCTTGTCTATCTCTTTATTTATATTCTCATTTTGTTTATACATAGTTTTTCTGTCTTTGTCCATATCTTCCTTTAGCTCTTTGGACTTTTTTTTGTTTTTGAGTTGGAGTCTCACTCTGCTGCCCAGGCTGGAGTGTAGTGGCATGCTCACAGTCACCACAGCCTTGACTTGGTGGGTTCAAGCAATACTTCCACTTCAGCCTTCCAAGTAGCTAGAACTATAGGCATGTACCACCACTCCCAGCTAATTTTCGATTTATTGTAGAGATGAGTCTCACCATGTTGCCCAGGGTGGTCTCAAACCCATGAACTCAGGCAGTCCTCTTACCTCTACCTCTCAAAATGCTGGGATTGTAGGCGTGAGCCACTGTGTCTAGCTAGCTCTTTGGATATTTTTAAGACAGTTGTTTTCAAGTCTTTCTCTAGTAAATCTAACTTTTGGGCTTCCTCAGGTACATAGTCAGTTGATTTGTTTTTGTTCCATTGAATTGGCCATACATTCCTGTTTCTTTTTTTTTTTTTTTTTGAGTTTGAGTTTGAGTCCCACTCTGTCACCCAGGCTGGAGTGCAGTAGCACACTCACAGCCACTGCAGCCACAACCTGCTGGGCTCAGGCGATCCTTCTACCTCAGCCTTCCAAGTAGCTGGAACTACAGATGCACGCCACCACGCCCAACTAATTTTTTTATTTATTGTAGAGATGAGGGCTCCCCAAGTTGCCCAGGCTGGTCTCGAACCCGTGGGCTTAGGCAATCCTTTCACCTCAGCCTCCCAAAGTACTGGGATTATAGATGTGAGCCACCACGCCCTGTCACTTTCCTGTTTCTTTTTTTTGTTTGTTTGTTTTTGTTTTGAGTTAGAGTGTCACTCTGTCGCCCAGACTGGAGTGCAGTGGCTGCTTCCGGCCATGCAGCCTCGACCTGCTGGGCTCCGGCGATCCTTCCACCTCAGCCCTCCAAGTAGCTGGAACTACAGGCGTGCGCTACCATGCCCGGCTAATTTTTTGATTTGTTGTAGAGATGAGGTCTCGTCAAGTTGCCCAGGCGGGTCTTGAACCTGCGGGCTCAGGTAATCCACTCACCTCGGCTTCCCAAAGTGCTGGGATTACAGGCTGAGCCACCGAGCCCGGCCTCCTGTTTCTCTGTATGGTTTGTATTGTTGGTGAAAACTGAACATTTAAATCTTATAATGTAGTAACTCTGGAAATCAGATTCTCTTCCTTTCACATGATTTGCTGGGTTTTTTTTAATGTTGTATGGTATTTCTGTGTGGGAAATTAGCCTGAAATAAAAGCTTAAGATCTTCTTGGGTCTTTTTTTTTCTTTTTTTTTTTTTTGTTTTGAGTTGGAGTCTCACTCCATTGCCCAGGCTGGAGTTCCTTGGCACACTCACAGCCACCCCAGCGTCGACCTGCTGGACTGTGGTAATCCTTCCCTCTGCCTTCCAAGTAGCTGGAACCACAGGCGTGTGCCACTATGCCCAGCTAATTTTTGTTTTACTGTAGAGACAAGGTCCTGCCAAGTTGCCCAGGCTGGTCTGGAGCCCATGGGCTCAGGCAATCCACTCGCCTCGGCCTCCCAAAGTACTGGAATTATAGGCTGACCCTTCTTGGGTCTTTTCTAAGGCTACATCTTTCCTGGAGAATGCACAGTGACTTTGTAAATGCCCCCATTTTTATGTGTTTGTTTTGAATATAAAAGCAAGCAAACAAACAAAAAAACAGGTGCTGCTCCTTTAAATTCCCTGGAAATTGTTTCAACTGTTGGAGGTTAGAACAATGGCAGCCAGTCTCTCATCAAAGTGCCTGCAACTCAGCGATCAAAAGCAACAATACATAATCAGAACACAGAATCCCTCTTTCATTTAGTTTTGTAATCCCATTTTTAGTTAATTGTTGTGTGTGGTGTGAAACAGAGTTCCAACTTCATTCTTTTGCATGAGAATGTCCCAACACCATTTGTTGAAAAGTCTAGGTATTCTTCCATTGAGTTGTGTTGGTACCATTGTCAAAAATCATTTGACCATAGAGCTATACATGTGGGTGTATTTCTTTTTTTTTCTTTTTTTTTTTTTTTTGCGTTGGAGTCTCACTCTGTCACCCAGACTGGAGTGCAGTGGCCACTCCCGGCCACCGCAGCCTCGACCTGCTGGGCTCCAGTGATCCTTCCGCCTCAGCCTTCCAAGCAGCCAGAACTACAGGTGCATGCTACCACACCCGGCTAATTTTTGATTTATTGTAGAGATGAGGTCTCGCCAAGTTGCCAAGGTGGGTCTCGAACCCGCGGGCTCTGGCAATCCACTCACCTCAGCCTCCCAAAGGCGCGGGATTATAGGCTGAGCCACTGAGCCTGGCTGGGTTTATTTCTGAACTCTTTTTTATCGATCTGTATGTCTTTTGTCTATAGTTATGCCGATACCACATTATCTTGATTATTGCAGCTTTTTATAATTTGTAACCTGGAAATATGAGCTCTTCAACTTTGTTTTTACAACAAACCTGGGCAACATAGCAAGACCTCATCTCTACAAAAAAACCAGCTGGGCGTGGTGATGTGCACCTGTAGCCCCAGCTGCTCATGAGGCTGAGGCAGAACAATCACTTGGGCCCAGGAAGTCAAGGCCGTGGTGAGCTGTGATCAAGCCACTATACTCCAGCCTGGATGATAGAGTGAGACCATACTCCCTCCTCCCAAAAATACAAGAATGATTAACAGTGTCACAGAAAGGTCATATAAGAACAGAAATAAAGTCCATAAGCTCTAACAATATAAGTCGTTGGTGGCCTTTTTTTTTTTTTTTTTTGAGTTGGAGTCTCACTCTGTTGCCCAGACTGGAGTGCAGTGGCTGCTCCCGGCCACCGCAGCCTCGACCTGCTGGGCTCCGGCGATCCTTCCGCCTCAGCCTTCCGAGTAGCCGGAATTACAGGCATGTGCTGCCACGCCCAGCTGATTTTTTGATTTATTGTAGAGATGAGGTCTCGCTGCCCAGGTGGGTCTCGAACCCACAGGCTCAGGCAATCCACTCACCTCAGCCTCCCAAAGGCGCGGGATTACAGGCTGAGCCACCGAGCCTGGCTGGTGACCTTTTTTTAAAGGTGGTTTAATGTGAAATATAGTTGGAGTCAAAACCAGAGTATAAAAGACTAAGGATTGCCGGGCTCGGTGGCTCAGCCTGTAATCCCGCGCCTTTGGGAGGCAGAGGTGAGTGGATTGCCTGAGCCCGCGGGTTCAAGACCCGCCTGGGCAGCGAGACCTCATCTCTACAATAAATAAAAAAATCAGCCGGGCGTGGTAGCGTGCACCTGTAGTTCCGGCTACTTGGAAGGCTGAGGCAGAAGGATCACCGGAGCCCAGCAGGTTGAGGCTGCGGTGGCCGGAAGCAGCCACTGCACTCAAGTCTGGGTGACAGAGTGAGACTCCAACTCAAAAAAAAAAAAAAGACTAAGGATTAAATGAATTGAGGAATGAATGGAGATTGTCCTTTTGAAACTTTTAACCATTCAGGGCTCCAAGTAACTGGTGTATGTTTTTTATTTTATTTTTCTCTTTCTATTCATATGTCCTATTTCTTTTTCCTGCAGGTGAAACCTGGAACCCCTTCAAGTTACAGTACCAGCTAAGAAATGTACGAGAGCGAATTGCAAAGAACCTAGTAGAGAAGGGCATCCTAACCACCGAGAAACAGAATTTCTTGCTATTTGATATGACTACTCATCCAGTGACCAATACAACAGAGAAACAGCGACTAGTGAAAAAACTTCAAGATAGTGTGCTAGAGCGGTGGGTAAATGACCCTCAGCGTATGGACAAGCGAACACTAGCCCTCCTGGTGCTAGCCCACTCCTCGGACGTGCTAGAGAATGTCTTCTCCTCTCTGACAGATGACAAGTATGATGTGGCAATGAATCGAGCTAAGGACCTAGTAGAACTGGACCCTGAAGTGGAAGGGACAAAGCGCAGTGCCACAGAGATGATCTGGGCCGTGCTGGCAGCCTTCAATAAATCCTAAAGCCAACAGGTGGGTTTCTCCATTTCCCTTCCTGACTGGTGGGTGTCAGAGACCCCATCACTGAGTCTTGTGTAATGAGATGTTTCCATCATTTTATTTGTCTTCTCCTGAATCAGACTCATTCATGACCTGGGTAGAGCAACTTCAGGGCTTCTCCATAGACCTTGACCATTATAAGCAGATTTCATTTCTCTCTGTACTTCCACTCTGTAGGTGAATAAACTGGGTGGACCCACACTTACCCAAGAAACATTTTCTCCCATTTCTTGATTTAGTTTCATCCAGTGTGCCTCTGGGTAAACAGGAATATCTAAATGGGACTTGGAATTCTCCAGCTACAGAATATGAATGAGATGAAGAGCAAACCATTGATCATATTTTTCTGAGTTTGTTTCCTGTCTTTTTTTTTTTTTTTTTGAGTGCGAGTCTCACTCTGTCACCCAGACTGGAGTGCAGTGGCCCTCCCGGCCACTGCAGCCTCAACCTGCTGAGCTCCGGCGATCCTTCCGCCTCAGCCTTCCAAGTAGCTGGAACTACAGGCATGCGCTACCGCACCCAACTCATTTTGATTTATGGTAGAGATGAGGTCTCGCCAAGTTGCCCAGGCGGGTCTCGAACCCATGGGTCAGGCAGTCCATTCACCTCAGCCTCCCAAAGGCGCGAGATTACAGGCTGAGCCACTGAGCCCGGCTTGTTTCCTATCTTAAATACATGTTTTCACAGCCTTTGTCTCTCAGACTCTGCTAAATAATGTAGCTTATTGTAATAACTGTCTCTTTGAATATGGAGTACGTGGTCTCTGGGATTGTATGTCTTGCTAGTGGTTTTCTCATTTTTTCTTTTCAAACCTAATGAGAATGTCCTAAATTCAATTTCCTGAATTACTCCCTCTTAGCATTATCTTGCTCCCTCATTCATTAGGACAAAAGTCTAAATGAAAAAAGAAACAAAAAACAAAAAGGTATCTCCCAACCACCTCTTTCATGCAATGAGCATTAGAATTTGGAAGGGAGCAAGGGAGGTAACATGACAATTTCCATCCTTGGAGCACATGACTGTCCTGTTTCCTCTAGACTACTTTAAGTGTCTCTGCTCTGACTGAATTGAAGGAATTATAAGTTTCAAGTGATGAGCAGATCAGTATATCCGAACTCCAGATCTTCTTTCCTATTTTTGGCTTTCTCCCTGAATTGATAAATTCTGTCTATACCTAAGGGTTCTAGGAGTAGTTTTGTCTATATAGCATTTAATCCATAGATAACCCTCCTAGTTATCAGTCTTGTTCCAATAAGAATCTGTCTTTTTTGGCCAAATCTCTAAAATGTTTTTTACTTCAGGAGTGAGGGAAATGACAAGCTTTACTGAGAAAGATCCTGTTTAGAGGGCTAATTTGGTGTCAAAAGCATGCTGACATAAAGTCCAGTATTTGAATATATAGAGGACAGGCACTGAGTTGTGCTAATGTCAAGCATTTTTAATGTTTTAATAGGCTTCTGCCTCTTGACCATTACAGGGTAATAGACTGTCAAAGGGCTAATGCAAGTGACCCAGACCTGACATCAAGTTTTCCCAATTAGAAGTAATTAAATGGCCGGGCTTGGTGGCTCAGCCTGTAATCCCAGTGCTTTGGGAGGCCGAGGCGAGTGGATTGCCTGAGCCCGTGGGTTCAAGACCCGCCCGGGCAACTTGGCGAGACCTCGTCTCTATAATAAATCAAAAATTAGCCGGACATAGGTAGCACACGCCTGTAGTTCCGGCTTCTTGGAAGGCTGAGGCAGAAGGATCACCGGATCCCAGCAGGTGGAGGCTGTGGTGGCCAGCCTGGGTGACAGAGTGAGACTCCAACTCAAAAACATAAACAAAAGAAGTAATTAAATGAACGGTTTGTACATTTATCTTCTCTGCCAAACCTACATAGCCCCACAAAAACTCCCCAACTCAACATTTTTTTGTCACTTCAGATATCTCTTAGATGAATAGAGATATAAATTGTAATGTGAAACGAATTCTAAATGCAAGGCTGAATACAGTTTCAGTTGCCTAAGAGGACAAAAGTCAGTCCATGTGTTGTCTCTTTGCCTGACGTAGCCTTTCTTTCCATTTGAACAATTCGGCATGAATTGAAACCAGGTTTTCCTGTGGAAAGTTTTTGCTTGATTGGAGGATAGAAGCTGAATCGAGTTCTTTCTTGCAACTCTTAGTGTTTATTTTTATATTATATCTCAATAAGATGAGAATGTCTTCAGTCTGAATCTGCGTAATGTTCACTGCCAAACACCCTCTCACTTAATGCATATGGCCTTCACATTTCTGTATAATAAAGATCAATTATTGGCTCTCTGGTCTCTCTGTGCACAGTTTTCTAACTTCATTTGTTTTAACTGGAAATACCAACTTTCTGTGCAAGGCTAGTAATGCCTTGCCCTTTACACTAGCATACCACCCTCCCTTACCTATGTAGAAAATGAGGGATACAAAACAGTATAATTGTAACATGTACAGACTGAGGGGCAGGGCACATCAAAGATGACCTGGCCGGGCTCGGTGGCTCAGCCTGTAATCCTGCGCCTTTGGGAGGCTGAAGTGAGTGGATTGCCTGAGCCCACAGGTTCGAGACCCGCCTGGGCAACTTGGCGAGACCTCTTCTCTACAATAAATCAAAAAAATTAGCCAGGTGTGGTAGCACACACCTGTAGTTCCAGCTACTCGGAATGCTGAGGCAGAAGGATCGCCGGAGCCCAGCAGGTCGAGGCTGTGGTGGCCGGGAGCGTGCCACTGCCCTCCAGCCTGGGCGACAGAGTGAGACTCCAACTCAAAAAAAAAGATGATCTGAAGACCAGCTCATGTTGTAAAGTGGTTATTATCATCTCAATCAAAATAAGTTACCCAATTCTATCATTATTAATTACCACGGAAAGAATGAGTATCGTCTGTCCTACTAGTATCTACTTGCAAGTGAAACCTGAGTTTACGTACAAACTGAAAGTCTTAAGTTCCAAATGTAGATAAGATACCTCGGTGGCTCAGCCTGTAATCCCGTGCCTTGGGAGGCTGAGGTGAGTGGATTGCCTGCGCCCTTGGGTTTGTGACCCGCCTGGGCAACTTGGTGAGACCTCGTCTCAACAATAAATCAAAAAATTAAGCCGGGCTCGGTGGCTCAGCCTGTAATCCCGTGCCTTTGGGAGGCTGAGGTGAGTGGATTGCCTGAGTCCGCGGGTTCGAGACCCGCCTGGGCAGCGAGACCTCATCTCTACAATAAATAAAAAACTCAGCCGGCCATGGTAGCGTATGCCTGTAGTTCCGGCTACTTGGAAGGCTGAGGCGGGAGGATCGCGGGAGCCCAGCAGGTCAAGGCTGCGGTGGCCGGAAGCAGCCACTGCACTCCAGTCTGGGCAGCAGAGTGAGACTCCAAAAAAAAAAAAAAAATGTACACATCAATGGTTAGTGAACATGTTCATGTAGCCACTACCCAGGTTAAGAAAAGAACATTTCCAGCACCCCAGAAGCCTTCCTCATGCCCTGTCCCAAGCCACTGTTTCCCTCCCTCAAAGATAACCAAAATCCTGACTTGTAATACCACAGATTGGTTTTGCTTTTGAACTTTACATAAATGAAGTTATAAAATATGTATCTTTATGGCCATGAATTATGCATTACGCTTTTTTTGAACATTTGAGTTGTTGTACTTCAGGGAGACTATAAATAGAACTACCATGGACATGTATTTTGGTGAACATAAAATTTTTTTTTCTTTAGAGTCTCACTCTATTGCCGAGGCTGGAGTGCATTAGCACACTCACAGCCACCACAGCCTCGATCTGCTGGGCTCAGGCGATTCTTCCACCTCAGTCTTCCAAGTAGCTGGAACTCCAGACATGTGCCACCATGCCCAGCTAATATTTTGATTTATTGTAGAGACGAGGTCTTGCCAAGTTGCCCAGGCTGGTCTTGAGCCCCTGGGCTCAGGCAATCCTCTTGTCTCTGTCTCCCAAAATGCTGGGATTACAGGCATGAGACATAACCACCAGCAAGAATGCATTTCTTTTTTTTTTTTTTTTTTTGAGTTGGAGTCTCTCTGTCGTCCAGACTGGAGTGCAGTGGCCGCTCCCGGCCACCGCAGCCTCGACCTGCTGGGCTCCGGCGATCCTTCCTCCTCAGCCTTCCAAGTAGCTGGAATTACAGGCATGTGCTACCACACCCGGCTGATTTTTTTATTTTATTGTAGAGATGAGGTCTCACCTGCCCAGGCGGGTCTCGAACCCGCGGGCTCAGGCAGTCCACTCACCTCAGCCTCCCAAAGGCGCAGGATTACAGGCTGAGCCACCGAGCCCGGCTAATGCATTTCAACTGAGTATATCCACCTAGAGGGGAACTTCTGGGGCATAGGGTCTTGGATTGTATTCAGCTTTGGTATGTATTGCCACTAGTTTTCCAAAGCATGGTTGTACCGGTTTATGCTTCCACAGCCTTACTGCAGATCTTTTGAATTATCAAGTCATAAATTTGGGAGCATATGATTGTGCCAAGCACAAGTCTGGATAAATGAGAGCCACTGTTAATTCTTGCGACAGTGCTTTAATTTGATAGGAACTGGGCTTCATAGGTAGCTTCAGGTGTCTCCTACACCCCTAAAATATTTTTAATACTGTCTGGATGTATTTGTGCATGTGTGCATTTTGAGGACAAAAGAACCATAGCTTATATCAGATTCCCAAAGATCAGATTTAGACAAACTGGTGACAATATATACCAAAGTAAACATATGCAATATTTGACACCCTGCCCTGATAAATAAAAGAATTTAAAGCCGGGCTCGGTGGCTCAGCCTGTAATCCCGCACCTTTGGGAGGCTGAGGTGAGTGGATTGCCTAAGCCCGCGGGTTCGAGACCCGCCTGGGCAGCGAGACCTCATCTCTACAATAAATAAAAAAATCAGCCGGGCGTGGTAGCACATGCCTGTAATTCCGGCTACTCGGAAGGCTGAGGCGGAAGGATCGCCGGAGCCCAGCAGGTCGAGCCTGTGGTGGCCGGGAGCAGCCACTGCACTCCAGTCTGGGTGACAGAGTGAGACTCCAACTCAAAAAAAAAAAAATTAATGTATGATATGTGAATTATATCATTATAAAGCTATATTGAGTTGGAGTCTCACTCTGTCGCCCAGGCTGGAGTGCAGTGGCACGCTCACAGCCACCCCACAGTCGACCTGCCAGACTCAGCGATTCTTCCGCCTCAGCCTTCCAAGTAGCCGGAACTACAGGCACACGCTACCACACCTGGCTAATTTTTTAAAATTTATTGTAGAGACGAGGTCTTGCCAAGTTGTGCGGGCTGGTCTTGAACTCACAGGCTAAGGCAATCCACTCGCCTTGGCCTCCCAAAGTTCTGGGATTACAGGCTGAGTCACCGAGCCCGGCCTAATTTTTGATTTTTTTTTTTTTTTTTTTGAGTTGAAGTCTCACTCTGTCACCCAGACTGGAGTGCAGTGACCCGGATGGCTGCTCCCGGCCACCGCAGCTTCGACCTGCTGGGCTCCGGCGATCCTTCCACCTCAGCCTTCCAAGTTGCTGGATCTATAGGCGAGCGCTGCCACGCCCGGCTAATTATTTGATTTATTGTAGAGATGAAGTCTCGCCAAGTTGCCCAGGGGGGTCTCGAACCCGCGGGCTCAGGCAATCTACTCACCTCAGCCTCCCAAAGGGAATTTTTGATTTTTATTGTAAAGATGAGGTCTCGCCAAGTTGCCCGGGCTGGTCTCAAACCCACAGGCTTAGGCAATGCACGCGCCTCAGCCTCCCAAAGTTCTTGGATTATAGACTGAGCCACTGAGTCCAGCCGATCCTTTCACTTTTATTCTTTTTTTTTTTTTTTTGAGTTGGAGTCTCACTCTGTCGCCCAGACTGGAGTGCAGTGGCCGCTCCCAGCCACCACAGCCTCGACCCACTGTGCTCTGGAGATCCTTCCGCCTCAGCCTTCCAAGTAGCTGGAACTACAGGCGCACGCTACCACGCCTGGCTAATTTTTTGATTTATTGTAGAGATGAGGTCTCGCCAAGTTGCCCAGGTGGGTCTCGAACCCGTGGGTTCATGCAGTCCACTCACTTCAGCCTCCCAAAGGCGCAGGATTACAGGCTGAGCCACTGAGCCCGGCTACTTTTATTTTTTTCAGTTCTCATGGAATTTAACTCCTTGTCTGATCTCTGGAACTAGTACTGGTCTTAATGTAGGGACCTAAAAAGGAGTGAGACCACAGACCAGCCAGCTACTTCAGGCCACTTCTTTTTTTTTTTTTTTTTTTTTTTTTAGTTGGAGTCTCACTCGGTTACCCAGACTGGAGTGCAGTGGCCGCTCCCGGCCACCGCAGCCTCGCCTGCTGGGCTCCAGCGATCCTTCCGCCTCAGCCTTCCGAGTAGCTGGAATTACAGGCATGCGCTACCACGCCCGGCTGATTTTTTGATTTATTGTAGAGATGAGGTCTCGCTGCCCAGGCGGGTCTCGAACCCATGGGCTCAGGCAATCCACTCACCTCAGCCTCCCAAAGGCGCGGGATTACAGGCTGAGCCACCGAGCCTGGCTAAGCCACTTCTAAACAAGGATACACCCAGTTAATCAATGGGTGATTGATTTCAAGTCCATATGATCAAGGTTCTGGTAGCTAAAATAAGATAGGAATCCTCCGGGTTTTGGAGGAATAACAATTGAGCACCTCCTGTTTGTCTGAGTAAGCCTCTGAGTGGCCCAAGAACTATCTGGAGTACAGGAAGGTACAGGAGGTAGCTGCTATTAATTAGGGGAGAAAATTAAGTATCCGGTTTTTTTTGGTTTTTTTTTTTGAGTTGGAGTCTCACTGTTGCCCAGGCTGGAGTGCAGTGGCATGCTCACAGCCACTGCAGCCTCAGCCTGCTGGGCTCAGACCATCCTTCTGCTTCAGCCTTCCAAGTAGCTGGAACTACAGGCACCCGCCACCATGCCCGGCTAATTTTTTTATTTATTGTAGAGATGAGGTCTTGCCAAGTTGCCCACACTGTTCTCGAGCCCTTGGGTTCAGGCAGTCCCCTCACCTCGACCTCCCAAAGTGCTGGGACTACAGGCTTCAGCCACCATGTCCAACCAATTTTTAATATCCAGAGCAAAATCTGTATTTCCCTTCCTAAACCTACTTCAGACCTCCCCATATCAGTAAACGATGCCATCAATTGCTTAGTTGCTTGGACCAAAATCTTTGAAATCACTTTTGATTCTGCAAATTCTGTTGACTGTACCTTTAAATTAGACTCTAGACTGGGCATAGTGGCTCACACCTGTGATCCCAGGACTTTGGAAGACTGAGACAGGAGGATTGCTTGAGCTCAGGAATTCAAGACCAGCCTGGGCAACATATCAATATCTTATCTCTATAAAAAATTTTTAAAATAGCCAGGTGTGGCATGCACCGTGTAGTCCCATTTACTACCCATTTTGTAGAGGTTGAGGCAGAGGGATCACCCTGAGGATTGCCTGAGCTCATGAGTTTGAGACCAGCCAGGGCAACTTGATAAGACCTCATCTCTACAATAAGTCAAAAAATTAGCTGAGTGTGGTGGCACATGCCTGTAGTTTCAGCTACTTGGAAGGCTGAGGTGGAAGAAAGGTCAAGGCTTCAGTGAGCTGTGATCGTGCCACTGCACTCCAGCCTGGGCAACAGAGTGAAATGCTGTCTCATAAAGAAATAAAATAGATTCCACATCCAGCCATTTTCAACCTTCTTGGTAGCTACTATACCCTATTCAAGTCACTATCATCTCTTACCTGAACTGTTTTTAAAGCCTGATTGGCTTCCTACTAAAACTTCCACTCTTGGCCCCCACAGAGCAGCCAGAGTGATTGGTTTCATACCTAAATCATCTTAATGTCTCTGTTCCCTGCTCAATGGCATCTGATGATGGCCCATCACCCAAAAAATAAAGCCTGAAGTTCTTACCGTGATCTAAAAAACCAAAAACAATCTCATCCTTGCCTATATCTCCTCTTCTTATTCTGGCTCTTAGCTACATTGACCTTCTTGCTGTTTTTTATTTTATTTTATTTTTCATTTTTATTTTTTGTAGAGGCAGGGTGTCACTATGTTGCCCAGGTTAGTGTCAAACTCCTGGGCTCAAGCCATCCTCCCACCTAGGCCTTCCAAAGTGTTGAGATTACAGGCGTGAGCCAATGTGCATCAGCCTCACTGTTTCTACAATACATGAAAAGCAGGCTTCTACTTCAGAAGCTTTGCATCTTCTGTTCCCTCTGTCTGGACCAGTCTTCTTCCAGATAAACTGCTTAGCTCACTCCCCACCCAGATATATCTACTCAGTTATTTCAAGTCTTGCCCATTCACTCCGTCTAAAGAAACACCTCTCTCCACCCAGTCACAAATGGAATAATTTGGGCCTCAGATATTATGCTAGTTTTGGTGAAACCCCACTGTTTTTTTATCGGCTTTACTCTCATTCCAATTTTTCCACCCCTCCTAATGCTCAATAATTTAGCTATGTCAAGGGTAAATGTATAACTTAAATAAATCATTTATTCAGCAATTACAGTTTTGTTTGTTTGTTTGTTTTCAGTCATAGAGTCTCACTCTGTCGCCCAGGCTGGGGTGCAGTGGCATAATCATGATTATGCCACTGCAGTATCAACCTGATGGGCTCAGGCAACCCTTCTGCCTCAGCTTTGCAAGTAGCTGTGACTACTGACGCGCACCACCATACCTGGCTAATTTTTTTGATTTTGTAGAGATGAGGTCTCGCCAAGTTGCCCAGGTTAGTCTTGAACTCCTGGGCTCAGGCAGTTCTCTTGCCTCTGCCTACCAAAGTGCTGGGATTTATAGGTGTGAGCTACTGCACCTGGCCAGCAATTACAGTTTTTACATATTACTCTTAAGCAGAACCTGTCTTCAGATTCTCTTTTGGGTTTTTTTTTGTTTTTTGTTTTGTTTTGTTTTGTTTTGTTTGAGTTGGAGTCTCACTCTGTCACCCAGACTGGAGTCCAGTGGCCGCTCCTGGCCACCGCGACCTCAACCTGCTGGGCTCCGGCGATCCTTCCACCTCAGCCTTCCGAGTAGCTGGAACTACAGGCGCATGCTACCACACCCAGCTAATTTTTTGATTTATCGTAGAGATGAGGTCTTGCCAAGTTGCCCGGGCGGGTCTCGAACCCGTGGGCTCAGGCAATCCACTCACCTCAACCTCCCAAGGCATGGGATTACAGGCTGAGCCACCGAGCCCGGCTCAGATTCTCTTTTGAACCAGCTTAACATCTTACTAGTTCTCTCATTTGTATGGGTTATGATTTTACCTTTGTGAAATGTATCTTTAACATTACTAACATTCCTTAGGCTCTGTTTCAGCCCATCCCTAAGAAAGCAGGCAAGAAAAGGACAGATCAGCCGGGCTCTGTGGCTCAGCCTGTAATCCCGCGCCTTTGGGAGGCTGAGGTGAGTGGATTGCCTGAGCCCACGGGTTCGAGACCTGCCTGGGCAGCGAGACATCATCTCTACAATAAATCAAAAAATCAGCCAGGCGTGGTAGCACATGCCTATAATTCCGGCTACTTGGAAGGCTGAGGTGGAAGGATCGCCGGAGCCCAGCAGGTCGAGGCGCGGTGGCCGGAAGCGGCCACTGCACTCTAGTTTGGGCGACTGAGACTCCAACTCAAAAAAAAAAAAAAAAAAATTAAAATTTAGCCGGGCTTGGTGGCTCAGCCTGTAATCCCCGCTTTGGGAGGCTGAGGTGAGTGGATTGCCTGAGCCCGCGGGTTCAAGACCCGCCTGGGCAACTTGGCGAGACCTCATCTCTACAATAAACCAAAAATCAGCCGGGCATGGTAGCGCATGCCTGTAATTCCGGCTACTCAGAAGGCTGAGGCGGAAGGATCGCCGGAGCCCAGCAGGTCGAGGCTGCGGTGGCCGGGAGCGGCCACTGCACTCCAGTCTGGGCGACAGAGTGAGACTCCGACTCAAAAAAAAAAAAAAAAGTAAAAAATTAAAATTTAGTGTGACGATTGCAGTGTTGTTATGTTTTTTTTTTTTTTTTTTTAGTTAAATTGCGGGAAACAAGCCATTAGTGTGTTACAGGACGACTCCGATTGGGACTCAGTCTCTCCATTCCACAGACGAAGTGACACATCACTTAGTACCACTTTAAAGTCCAGTCTGACTTCCACATTATTTTCTGAATATCGATACTTTTCTGCTAACACTGCTCAAGGCTTAATCTTCTCCCGTTGAGCATAGAAGGTTTACTTTCGCTCCCCAGCTTGAAGCTCTCTGCGCAGCGTCTTCGGCACCGGGCTGGGGACGCGAAGAAAGTCTGAGCCCACCAAAGGAGCAAAATACCAAATCCAGCAGCCCCGCCCCCCGAGATCCCCACAGGCTTTCTATTGGTCCTTGGGGCTCACTCTCTTTCCAGGTTGGTGTCCCAGCTTGCCGGTCCTCTCTATAGAGCCCACCTTTAGCCAACGACCATTGGCAGGCCGTTACGTCATTGCCCCATCCACCCCCGCTCCCATTGGTTCCTATAGGAAGGGGCGGTCACAACGTCACGGGTACGGGCCGCCATTTTGACTGAGCAACCCTAGTGACAGGAGCCGAAGCTGCGGCGCAGGTTGTCCCCGTTTCCCCTCCCCCTTCCCTTCTCCGGTTGACTTCCCGGGCCCCTACACTCCACAGCCCCGGTCCCGCCATGTCCCAGAAACAGGAAGAAGAGAACCCTGCGGAGGAGACCGGCGAGGAGAAGCAGGTGAAATGGTGGGGGTGCGGGCGGACGAGCTGAGGGGAGACCGTGATGGGGCGGGAGACGGTCTCCCACCAATACGGATTGGTAGCCATGGTCTCAGTCTCTGCAGGGGTTGGCCACTTCTTGCGTCACGCAAGGTGAGCTTCAACACGACCTGCTGCTTTGGTGCTGGTTAGTCGGGTCGATTGTCACTCAGTGTGTTCCTCTTCCTGATTGGCCAGTAGGCCAACTTCTCAAACCCTGGAAGCTGTGCTATGATTGGCCGAGCTCGGCCGTAGGGCGGGTATTTGGAAAGACTGGGTGAATGGAAGGGGGCTGGTGGTCCTGGAAGTGATGTGTGTTATTGGTTAGAAGAGGTGAATGACCTAACATTTACCTGGGGTCTGCACCCTCAATCCGCGGAAAGATACAGATCGAGGCAAAGACGTTTAAAAAAGGACCAGCGCTGGGGGAGGGGAGAAGGATAATTATTATTACGGCAGTTTAAGGCGGCAGCTTTCTCTAGAGACCTGTTTTAATGGTCGGAGATGGTCTGTTGCTCACCTTCAGTGAGGGCCTAACAAGATTGAAGAGGACTAGCGTTCCCAACAGAGTAATGGAGATTAAACCTAGAAAACACATCGACAGAGTCGTGAGGAGAAAGCCACCACCCTCGCCCCCCAGACTTCCAAGGCAGTGGGACTTAGTCCACCCGCGATTCTGTGATGAAAACACTAATGCCAAATAAACCCCTTCTTGGGGTTTGTATTTGAGTTAGAAAATTTAATGCCGGGTTCAAGGACTCATGAAATTCAGCTGGTGTTATATCTGTGCCTGATTTTCAGGAGAAGGGAATGCATTTCCACCAAAAAGAGCAGTCGTTGACTTCAGATACCTTTTTTTTTTTTTGAGTAGTAGTCTTACTCTGTCGCCCAGGCTGGAGTGCAATGGCATGCTCACGGCCACCACAGCCTCTACCTGCTGGTCTCAGGCAATCCTTCCGCCTCAGCCTCCTGAGTAACTGGGCCTACAGGTGCACACCACCATGCCTGGCTAATTTTTTTATTTACTGTAGAGATGAGGTTTCACCAAGTTGCCCAGGCTAGTCTCGAACCCCTGAGCTCAGACAGTCCTCTTGCCTCTGCCTCCCAAAGTGCTGGGATTACAGGCGTGAGCCACCATGCTTGGCAATCATTTACTTAAAGACCTTTTTATTTTTATTTGAGTCAGAGTCTCACTCTGTCACCCAGCAGTCTCAACTTGCTGGGCTCAGGTGATCCTTCCATCTCAGCCTTCCTAGTACCTGGAACTATAGGCACACGCCACCACGGCTTTCTAATTTTTTAAAATTTTATTGTAGAGATAGGGTCTCGCCCAGTTGTCTAGGCTAGGCTTGAACCCATGGGCTCAGGCAATCCTCTCATCTCTCGGCCTCCCAAAGTGCTGGGATTATAGGCATGAGCCACCGTACCTGGCCAAAAACCTTTTTAAAGTCACTAAAGAAGAGGACAGCATGAGAGAGGAAGGGCAGGGACAAGGACTGAAAAACTACCTATTGGGTACAGTGTTCACTGTTTGGGTGACTAGTTCAATAGAAGTCCAAACCTCACCATCACACAATATAGCTATGTAACAGACCTGTGCATGTACTCCCTGAATTTAATAAGTCTTTTAAAGGGCAGTGGGGCCCACAAAAAGCAAGACAAGATTGACAAGAATAGTGAGAGCTGCTGCAAGCCAGTTGAGCTGTTGACATTTCCCATATTTACATCACTTGTCCCGCTGGGATAGTTATTGATTTTTTGGTGAAAAATGGTGGGTAAATACTAGTGAATCTATTGTGTTTTTATTTTCCTGAAGTTAAAAGCAGAGTCATTTTCATCTCTGTTTACATAGCACCTTCCTACCACAATATTTATGGAAATGCTGAAGCAATGTGGTGATCTTTGGAGAATGCCACATAGCCAGTAGCCTCCTCCACAGAGCGACTTAACAGATGGCCATCTTGGTCTCTGAATGATGAGGAGCATCTAGCAAATGTAGCCTCTCTGATTTGCTGGTTGACCTGTCAGAAAGCCTAGGGAACTCTCCTACTCATCTTGTATCACTAGAAGCCCCCACCAGCTCTTTTTTCTCTTTGTCCTTCCTGCTCTGTGGTCTGCTCTGTGATTAAAGTATTGTGTTTGAGTATTACCTTTAACCCAATACTCACAGGTCACTGGGGTGGGTGGAGAATGAGAAGCACCTTGTGTTTTTCTTTCTTTTTTTTTTTTTTGAGTTGGAGTCTCACTCTGTCGCGCAGACTGGATGGAGTGCAGTGGCACGCTCATGGCCACCGCACCCTTGACCTGTTGGGTTCAGGTGATCCTTCCACCTCAGCCTTCCAAGTAGGTGGAACTACAGGCATGTGCTACCACACCTAGCTAATTCTTTATTTATTGTAGAAATGAGGTCTTGCCAGGTTGCTCAGACTGGTGTCAAACTCGCAGGTGCAAGCAGTCCACTCGCCTCGGCCTCCCAAATGCTGGGATTACAGGCTGAACCACTGAGCCCGACCAGAATCTAGGTTTAACAGCAGAATAAGATGAGCTCAGTGGCTTGCACCTGTAATCTCAGCACTCTGGGAGGCCAAGGAAAGAGGATCGCTTGAGCCCAGAAGCTCAAGACAATATAGTGAGACCACGTCTCTCTAAAAACAAAAAACAAAAAATTTTTTTTTTCATTAATCAGTATTTTTTATTATGGTTTTGTGGGGTACAGTTAAGGGTTAGGTGTACAATTACGTTTCATTCAGGCACCCTGTTGATAAGAGGTGTTTTCCCATCCCCCAACAGATATTTGCTACTGTTAATCCCATCCCCCTCCCCCCCATAGTTTCCCAGTACCGGCAGTCATTTTCTTATAGTATTGCATTGGATGTTGAAGGTCCATTATATGAGTGAGAACATGTGATATTCGGATCTTTGTTTCTGTGAGAGGTCACTCAGTATTATAGACTCTAGTTCCATCCAGGTTGCAGCGAAATTCATGATTTTGTTCTTTTTTATGGCTGCGTAGTATTCCATCGTGTATATGTACCACATTTTTTTTAATCCAGTCCTCTTTTGATGGGCAGCATGGTTGTTTCCAGGTTCTTGCTATTGTGAACAACGCTGCGATAAACATACGTGTGCAGGTATCTTTTTTATAGAGTGATTTGTGTTCTTCAGGGTATATTCCCAGTAGGGGGATTGCAGGGAAAATTTTTTTTTAATTTGCCAGGCATGGGTATGGTGGCTTGCACCTGATCACCAACCCAGGTTGAGGCTGCAGTGAGCCGTGATCATGCCACCACACTCCAGCCTGGGCAACAGAGTGAGGCCCTGACTTAAAAAGAAAAAAGCAGCAGAGTAGAAATAGCATGTTTACACATGGATGAATCTCCAGGGAAAGTTGATAGTATAAGGGTTATCAGATATTAGAAACAGTTGTTTCTCAGTCTTTAATTTTATTTGGCTCATTTGTTTTCTCCAGGACACACAGGAGAAAGAAGGTATTCTCCCTGAGAGAGCTGAGGAGGCAAAGCTAAAGGCCAAATATCCAAGCCTAGGACAAAAGCCTGGAGGCTCCGACTTCCTCATGAAGAGACTCCAGAAAGGGGTAATCTGTCTTGCCCTCTTACTTTGGAGCCAAAAGGGGTTCTTGGAATGACATCTGTAGAAGTTTTACTGGATTCTTTTCTGGAGATTTTGTTATTGAGCACTGTTAGAGAGGCGTTAGTAATTTGAAAAGAGCTGGGAAAATTATTGTAAATCCCTGATGAGTGTCAGTTGCCTATGATTTCCCATATAGGAAGTTAAGGCTTTATATGCGGGTATTTGGGCATGTGGAGAAATGAGAGAAGGATGTCAGAGACTAGAATGCAGACTGTCCCAGGCATTTACCTGTTTGGATGATGGAAATTTTAGAATTCTGTGCTTTTTAAAGATTAGAGAAAAATTAGGGGGTACATTATTTCAGAAAAAGAGTATCTGTCCTACAGAAATCCTGAACTTGAAGTGAACGGTAGATTTCTTCCCACCCTTAAAGTTAGCACCAAGCCGGGCTCAGTGGCTCAGCCTCTCAGCCTGTAATCCCGCGCCTTTGGGAGGCTGAGGTGAGTGGATTGCCTGAGCCCGCGGGTTCAAGACCCGCTTGGGCAGCGAGACCTCATCTCTACAAAAAATCAGCCGGGCATGGTAGCGCATGCCTGTAATTCCGGCTACTTGGAAGGCTGAGGTGGAAGGATCGCCGGAGCCCAGCAGGTCGAGGCTGCGGTGGCCGGGAGCGGCCACTGCACTCCAGTCTGGGCGACAGAGTGAGACTCCAACTCAAAAAAAAAGTTAGCACCAGCCATCAATTCTACCCCTCAGTAAACTTACTTTTCCCGTCCAGAGTGGTCCTCCTCACCAAGAGAGGGTCTACTTTCACAGCCATCTGGCTCCTGATCAGGTTTCTTGGTCCCCAAAGGTACCTAAAGCCGACTGAGGGATTATAAATCATCAATCCTGAGTGTGCTTCTCTGTATGGATGTAATTGAGAGTGAAACAGATCCTTATGGAAGATCCCAGTTATTGAGTCTTAGTCATAGATGATAATGTGATGCTGATTTGCAGTTTACCTTGCTGTAGGCAAGGCAGGCGTGGGCAGGCTGTCACAGTCAGAACATGTGTGGGAGCTGTGGGAGTCAGGCGGAAAGTACATTCTCCTTATGAACAAGCCAGTTTCTATTCCTGGACTGAGAGAATAATTTTTAATTTTGAGGTTGCTGGATTGAGGTTGAACTGCTGATTGCTAGGATAGCCCCAGATTGACCCTTTTATATGTAATTATTCATTTCTAGTTCCCTAGCATACCTAGTTATTGCTTTGTCCTTAATAAGGTCTCCGGTAAGCCTTTATGACTAAAGTAGGTAATTTTGGTTGAACCATCCTGTACTGAGTAGGGTATAAAGGATATATATGTAGGAGCTGCCCCTTGACTCAAAAATATGTACTGTAGCTGGAAAATTGCTTACATACCTGAAGAAGTCAGAACACGTTGGGAAGAAGACATAGAACATGTAATTAATGTTAAACTGCGCATGCATGAGGTTAATCAAGGAAGGCTTCTTGAAAGGTCTGAGTGTGGATGAGTGCTTATAATGAATGTAAGATGTGAGTCTCCCAGTTTTTGAGCAAGACCAGAGCTCCTCACTCACCTAAACCTTTTTGTCTCTTAGCAAAAATACTTTGACTCAGGAGACTACAACATGGCCAAAGCCAAGATGAAGAACAAGCAGCTGCCAAGTGCAGGACCAGACAAGAACCTGGTGACTGGTGACCACATCCCCACCCCACAGGATCTGCCCCAGAGAAAGTCATCACTCGTCACCAGCAAGCTTGCGGGGTAACCTGGGCCCCCCTCCCCCGGCCCTCCCCTTCCTCACCCACTGGACTTTTATATGTCATAGGCAGGGATGAAATGGGCACCCGGTCAGATCTTCTTGGCCTGCTAGCCAGAAATGACTGTGATTCTGCTGGGGGCTGCTGAGAAGGTGATATGGGCTGAAGAGGGGCTCTGAGTTCATTTCTTTGGTTAAATTGAGACTTTCACACCCTCACTTTTGTCCAGGTAGGGGCCCAGAAGTAGGAACAGCTAGGATCAGATAATGCTGCAAACTCTTTCTTTTGTGAGAAACTGGGAGATGTGATTTCTCCTTTTGGATGAGACTGTCCCAAGATTGGTTAGGCTGAACCTTGGGAATAATTTGGCAGGTTTGACATCCAAAGGCTAACCTGCTGTAGTTGGGAAAGGTAGACTGAATGAGACATGTTTTCTGTGCTTCTAAGTGTTTTGTCCCTTAGGCTGCTATGCTTCATGTTTCCATTATGGCAGGTTTAGAGAATCCGCAAAAAGAAAACTGACTTGCTTGCCTAAAACTGCAATACCCACTTAGCCTCCTTTACTTAGTATCTCTTACAGTTTTCCCTGGCTCTCAAATAATGTAAAGATTGATGAACATTGTTCACAGAAAATGGACACCTTCTCTCTCTCTTCCAGCATGTTGCTTTTGAAAATATCGTGGGATAGTGGAAAGAGCACTGGTTTAGGAGTCAAGATATCTGGGTTCTAATTCTACTCAGTCTCAGAAGAGCTGATTGATAACCTTGGTCAAGTCATTTAGCCTCTCTGGATTTCTGTTTCCTCATCTGCAAAATAGAGTTAAATATATATATAAGATTGATTCTGAGCCGGGCTCGATGGCTCAGCCTGTAATCCCGCGCCTTGGGAGGCTGAGGTGAGTGGATTGCCTGATCCCGCGGGTTCAAGACCTGCCTGGGCAACTTGGCGAGACCTCATCTCTACAATAAATCAAAAATTAGCCAGGCGTGGTAGTGTGCGCCTGTAGTTCCAGCTACTTGGACAGCTGAGGCAGAAGGATCGCCGGAGCCCAGCAGGTTGAGGCTGCGGTGACCGGGAGCCTAACATCCTGTAACTGCCAGCAGCAAAACTCTATACTGTTCATTGTAAAACTAAAAGTAAGGAATGCCCATAGGTGATGAGCCTCTGCTCTGAAAGTACTACAGAGGGGAAACGTTTGAGGGCTACAGGAGGCGAGGGGAAGTTGAGATTTGGAGGTTATCAGTTCAGGCAAAAGAACCTCGTAGATACCATGGTCTTGAGGTCAAGAAAAAAAAATTAAGAAGCTGGCCATGGAAACTTCTTACTTCTTACTTCTGACCCTGCCCACTTTCCTGGCCTACACTGGGGCCTTTACTGCTAAGTGTCTTTGGCAGCAAAGCTGTGGGCCTGAGGAAACATGCTCAGTCATGCACATGTGTTGACCCATGTTTCAGATGTAATCGGATGCCAGGTGTATTGTTAGGGAAAGAGAAAGAAAATGGATAAACTGAGCTAGCCCTTGGGCCTTAGTATACTGGAGAGCTGGAGCAGCAGGTTCATAGGAGATGATTCACCTTGGAGGAAGCTGGGGAAAGCGGTTAGGGAGGGAGAAGAGGAAGACTGAGAAACCTCTGCCTTCCCAGAGCTCAGTTACCCAGCTCTTGTGTAATAAGGAGAGGTAGCAGTGCTGATTCACGAACAGGTGGAGGAAAGGGCTTGCAGGTAACCAGCATCTTCCATCTAGTTGTTGCCAGCTTGGCCTGAGTCTTATTGAATGCCACCTTCTGGTTATATCTAAGAGGGTCAGGGTGAGAAGTGAGAATGTTCAAGAGAGCAAGATTCTGTAATCCTCCCTTGTCCTCTCACCTCACAAATTCTGATATGCCACCCATCTGGCCTGATGCAAATGACTGCTCTACTTGCCTATGTGCATGTCGGGGATGAGGTGTGTCCACACTTCTCTCCTGACTGGCCATTCCATCTTCAGGCTGTCATTCAGGTTGGATAGGGAAAAGTTGGTGAGGAAGGAATGGAGAGAGCAGGATTCCTGGACTCCCTGGTCCCCAGACTCCTTGACTGTCACTTGTAATTGTATATAATTTTTGTGTTTCTTGCTTCATTTGTTCATGCTGTCATCCTTAATCTGAAGTCCGTGTGGGAAGGGGAAAATGCCGAACATCATTGTATAGTTTCTTCAACTGTCCCAGCCATGTTGTACATAGATATGTCATGTTATTATATATATAAATATATATATAATTTTGTACGTTTTCTTCATCTCCGATCTTCTCGAATTCTGTACTTTTTTCTTTTCTGTCTGAGCTACCTTCTCTGCTGTTTAGCTGGAGTCCTCAAGACTACTGGTTACAATGAGTCTGGTTTTTAGGAAGGAATAGAAGGAGCAGAGAACTCAGAAACACTGTGGTCTCGCTCTCTCTCTTCCTGGTCATCTTCAAGGCTAAGAAAACAAAGACACAAGATGCATTCTATATTTGCCACCAGTTTCCACAGCATGAAGTTCATAACCTCCTTAGCAACGAACAGTCATTTCAGAATCCAAATTGCTATGATTAAAGTTAGATTATCAAATCCAGTCAGACCAACGTGTGTGGTCTGGCCCTGACCTCCACGCAGTCACCACTGCATCACTGTGCTGCCTTAGTCCTTGCTGCTGCACGTGGCTGTGGCTGAGCCTCTGAACCTGAGCTTGCTCTGAGCCAGGCAGCTTTACCCCCCAGAAACCTCCAGTTATTTTGACCTTGTCTAAAGAATTGCTTTTCTGTGTTTGTTTTCCCTAGGTATCCCCAGAAGGCAGACAACCTTCTGTTTTGTGTGTAGGAAAAGACTAAAATCCTCTCTTTTTTTATTTTTTGCAACTCCTTTGTGAATAGGATTGAGGCATGTGCCAGGTAGAGTGTGGAGTTATCATGGGGTAGAGACTGGGATGGAATTCAGAGACTTTTTTCCCCTATTACTTGACAGTGTTTTTTTCTTCTTCTGTGTTCGTCCGCAGTGGCCAAGTTGAATGATGCTGCCCGGGGCTCCGCCAGATCCTGAGACGCCCCCCTGGGTCCTGTGCTGGCTCCTGCCTCTCCCTGCTTTTCAGCCAGGGGTCAGGAGGTGGCTCGGGCACGGGCTGGAGAGGCAGAAGCCCCTGCCTGTCGGTGTCCTAGTGCATGGAGCCCCTTGGGCTGAGCACCAAGACCTTGAACCTTTTTGTTTTACCTTTTTCCAAGTAACTGTTGGGAGAAATCTCAATGAAATCCTGGGGGTGGGGTTGAGAGGGTGGGGTGGGAGATCTGGGGGAATATGGCTTAGGGCTGGGAGTTGATAAGAACCTTCCTAACTATCCTTCTTAAACATGTGGCTGGTGTGGGGTAGATGTAAGGGGGAGGAAGTGGAGTGGACTGAAGAGAAGGGCTTCTAGTTCAGCTCTGTAGATAATGTTTTGGCTGGAGACCTGGTGTCACATCAGAGAAACTCAGCTCACACAGACAGATGCAGACAGCTCTTCTGGCTCTGCAGAGCTAGCTATTAATCACTCTTTTTTTTTTTTTTTTTGAGTTGGAGTCTCACTCTGTCGCCCAGACTGGAGTGCAGTGGCCGCTTCCGGCCACCGCAACCTCGACCTGCTGGGCTCCGGCGATCCTTCCGCCTCAGCCTTCCAAGTAACTGGAACTACAGGCATGCGCTACCACGCCCGGCTGATTTTTTTTGATTTATTGTAGAGATGAGGTCTCGCTGCCCAGGCGGGTCTCGAACCCGCGGGCTCAGGCAATCCACTCACCTTAGCCTCCCAAAGGCGCGGGATTACAGGCTGAGCCACTGAGCCCGGCTAATCACTCATTTTTTAAAGGCACTGCCCTTGAAATAGATTTGCTTTGAGGAGAAGGGCAGTTAATGTGGGGGAAAGGAGCCGTGAGCGTGGGGAGCCCCCACAGAACCCAGGGGACTTTTCCAGTATTTGAAATAAAATACCAAAATCAGACCCAAGAAAAAACCCAACCCAGAAATACTCTGAAGCAGTTGGTGTGTCTTATTGGGGTTTGGGAAGGGGAAAAAAACAATACTGAAGATGTTGTTCAGGGGAGAGACTGGTGTGGGCCCTGAGTTTCTAAGGGACACAGGGGCCGATAATGTGGGATTCGGCTGGGCTTCCCAATTCTGTCGCTTAGGAGAGGGAGCAGGAATGTTGGCATACAGACCAGGTTTTTTCCTAAACCCTGTCCATCCCTTTGTTTCTGTAGCTAAGGTAGAAGAGGTATCGACCTCAGGCTGTGGCTCACAAAATGAGGAGCTTAAGATATGTGATCTTAGTGACAAATCTCCACCCAAAGCTTAGTCCAGGCTCGGCAAAAAAGGAAGCACATCTGTAATCCCAGCACTTTGGGAGGCGGAGGTAAGAGGACTGCCAGCCCACGGGTTAAAGACCAACCTGGGCAACATGGCAAGACCTCATCTCTACAGAAAATCAAAAAATCAGCTGAGCATGGTGGCACACGCCTGTCGTTCCAGCTCCTCGGAAGGCTGAGGCGGAAGGATCACCGGAGCCCAGCAGGTCGAGGCTGCGGTGGCCGGGAGCGGCCGCTGCACTCCAGCCTGGGCGGCGGAGGGAGACTCCTATTCAGAGAAAAGGGAAGCACGTTCCTCCTTTTCCCTTTCAGTCTTCCATTCCTTCACAAGTTCCCATGTGAAGGAGAAATGTGACAATAAGCCAAAAGATACTATTTCTTAGTAAGAAGCTAAAAGAAGCCCAAGTCTTTCTGTTTGTGGCCAGCAGGAGGCAGAGTGACTTCTTTCCTCACGAGGTTCCAATCTGTACTGCTGGAAACCTACCACTGAAAGGAGTTAAATCTGCTGGTGAATGAATGTAGTGTACAAAAGAAACTTTACTAGGACGGGCGTGGTGGCTCATGCCTGTAATCCCAGCACTTTGGGAGGCTGAGGCGAGAGGATTGCCTGGGCCCAGGGGTTTGAGACCAGCCTGAGCAACATGGCGAGACCTCATCTCTACAATAAAAAATTAGGTGGGTGTGGTGGTGCACACCTGTGGTTCCAGCTGCTTGGAAGGCTAAGGTGGAAGGATCACCTGAGCCCAGCAGGTCGAGGCTGCAGTGGCCGTGAACATGCCACTGCACTCCAGCTTGGGCAACAGAGTGAGACTCTGACTCAAAAAACAACAAAAAATAAAACAAATGTTACCAAAGGAGAAACAAACTGGGATGTCCACTGTCCTCCCCCAACATTCACACATGCTAGATTGAAACAACTTGCTCATTTTGCCTGACTTTGATTAGGAGTTGATCATGGTATTTTCCCAAATATGACTGGCTTCTCAAATGAGTATGCTTCAAGGAAGATGAGGTCCAGGAAACATAGCTATCCAGAGAAATCCCTATTGTACTGAGGCGGAGGGAGTACCTTCTAAACTGGAGAAGGAATGTTCTCAATATCGGACTCATTTTCTTTCTCTCCTTAATCAGAAACTTTCCAAATAAATTTTGAACTACTTGGGATGTTACTGGCTTGCTCTCTTCTGATTTAGCAAGTGGGTCGTGATACACCCTAATCTGCCTTTCTGAACAGCATGCTAGACACCAAGTGAGCAAGGTGTTACAGGCAGGCCAGACGTGGTGGCTTACACATGTAATCCCAGCACTTTGGGAGGTGGAGGCGAGAGGATCGCCTGAGCCCAGGGGTTCACCAGCCTGGGCAATTTGACGAGACCTTGTCTGTACAATAAATCAAAAAAGTAGCTGGGTGTGGTGTCATGCACCTGTAGCTCCAACTACTTGGAAGGCTGAGGTGGAAGGACTGCCTGAGCCAAACAGATCAAGGCTGCGGTTACTGATCGTGCCACTGCACTCCAGCCTGGGCAACAGAGTGAGACTCTATCTCCAACAACAAAAAAAAAGGCATTCTTTATTTTTGTGGAATTTACTGTCTAGCTGGAAGGAAGTAATGTGTGAAAAAGTTCAAATAACAGGTATAAACTCAAACCTCAAAGCTGTGTAATCTGAGGACACAAATAATGGTGTTTATTGTGGTAGGTTAGTGAGCCGTCTCATCCTTACCTTGAGCCAATCACATGAATTCTTTCTGAGCATGTTATCCCTGGTTTATGTTTGCCAGGTGGATACAGCTGGGAAATGAAATCATTGAGGCTACTGGGATCATTCAGTAAATGTGATTTCATTTCAATACAAGTAAGGAGGTTAAGGTATAGAAATTTGTAAGGTGGCAAAGCCAAGTTAGCTGCCGAAGAGCTTATGTTTGTATTTAGTTGTGTTTAAGTGTTTATATTCCCCCCCCATTATTCCTGACTTTCCTGGTCCCCAGTTTTAAGCTGTGGCCTTAGGAATCCTGGGATGGCAAAAAAAATGGCTCCTTAGGCCTTTTTTTTCTTTTAGTGTTTTCTTTTCGTTCATCATCATTGCACACTTGCCAGGATATATTCCATTTTAAGACTTGTCAAGCTGAGCTCAGTGGCTCAGCCTGTAATCCCGCGCCTTTGGGAGGCTGAGGTGAGTGGATTGCCTGAGCCCGCGGGTTCAAGACCCGCCTGGGCAGCAAAACCTCATCTCTACAATAAATCAAAAAATCAACCGGGCATGGTAGCACATGCCTGTAATTCCGGCTACTTGGAAGGCTGAGGCGGGAGGATCGCCGGAGCCCAGCAGGTCGAGGCTGTGGTGGCCGGGAGCGGCCACTGCACTCCAATCTGGGCGACAGAGTGAGACTCCAACTCAAAAAAAAAAACAAAAACTTGTCATCCTTCTCCTTCACTCCTATACTCTGGGCCTAGGCAGCCAAAGCAAACTGATTCTGCAGTGCTTCAAATAACTATTCTGGTCAGGTGTGATGGCTCATGCCTGTAATCCCAGCACTTTGGGAGGCCAGGGTGGGCAGATTGCTTGAGCCCAGGAGTTTGAGACGACCCTGGGCATCATCTTTACAAAAAAATCAAAAAATTAGCCAGGCGTGGTGGCATGCGCCTGTAGTCCCAGCTACTTAGGAGGCTGAGGTGGAAGGATTGCCTGAGCCCGGGAGGTCAAGACTGCTGTGAGCCATGATTGTGCCGCCGCACTCCAGCCTGGGTAACAGAGATCCTAACTAGGTGTTTTCTAAACTCTTTGTCCCAGAGTTGAGTCAAGGGCTCTTCCACTGCTCCGGCATGTTTGGGTAATGATTGTGCTGACAGGCCGCTCAGTTGAGCCATCTGATATACAGGGTAGCAGGAATGAAGTCACCTTTATTGTCTAACAGCTTTTTTTTTAAGCTGGTGTGGCCTGGGAATAGAAAAGGCAGGCAAAAGCAATCACTTGGATACTTGCCTTTGAGGATATCTGCAGTGAGCCAACAACACCCACATAAGTAGCCCACGCCCATACAGTGCCCTCTATTGGCCCTGAGGGAAAATAAAAAGGAACGAGAAGATCTGTTCTTCCTTGGGAAAGCTCAGGTGTGAAATAGCATACAACTACAGGCAGATGTCTGTCGTTCTAAGCAGAGTTCCAAGAGCTAAGGAGAGGGGAGTCAGGAGTTGAGCTGTTAGCTGGATTTTATGAGACAGATGACTTATTAGTAAAGATAAGGTGGGCCCTCCCACGCTTCCGTGCTTGGACAGCAATATTGTAATTCACAAATGATTGCTGACCGCTCCCTTTGCAGTTGGAAATATTAACTGTTGTTGGGCAGATAAACAACTTGAGAGGTGATTTGGGAACTTGTAGTCTTGTTGAAACACTTCTACATATAATACCAGACAACATGTGATTAGTTAGGCAGTAGAATTCTGAGAAGGGAAAATCCAGTTGGACTCATTAGGTGAGAATTAGAGGAGGAAACAGGAATCAAACTGGTCCTTGAAAGGTGGATAGTATTTAAGCAGTCTAATTATTTATTAAGTGCCCATGATATGGCAGGCACTGTGCTAAAATACAAGCTGGGTGATATGTGACTACTTCTTTCAAGAAAATGACACTCTGGTGGAGGAGCACCCCATGAAGAAATCATATTACAGTGGTATACTTGCAGCATTGGAGATCTGGCTACACAGAGGAATAGGGACAGGTAGTTAATAATAATTGCTAAATATTTTGAATACTGTATGTCAGGCCCCATGCTAAGTGCTTAGTTTACATCATCTCATTTAATCCTCACAACAGTTTTGTGAAATAAATACTCTTATTGTTTTCATTATACAAATGAGAAAATTAAGACAGAATAACTTGCCCAAGGCCCCGGTCACACAGCTCCTGAGAGTAAAGACAGGATTCATCCCACCAACTGCAAAGGAATAGGGAAAAGAATTGTCAAGAAAGGTTTCTTTTTTTTTTTTTAGAAAGCAGGATTTATTGAGAGGACAGAAAATGTCCCACAGTGGGAGGGGACCGGAAGGGATTGCCCCAAGAAAGTTTTCGTGGAGAAAGTTCTGAGGATGAACAGAATTTTTCCAGAAAGGTAAGATGGAAGGGGGCATTTTGGTAGAGGAATCAACACTAGGAGAAGGATGAGCTGGTGTGGACTCTGTGTTGTCTCTGGAGCGGCAGTATAAGTGAGTCCTAAAGGGTAGCTGGAGCCAGATGACAGAGGCAGTGACATGCAGGCAGACCAGAGGGGATTACACAGAGGGGATACAGTCAGATCCATTTTAGATAGGGCCTGCCAAGTCATGTGGAGAAGGGATTTAAAGGGGAGGGATTGAGTGAGTGATGGACTGCTTCTAGGGTGGGCTGCCTGGCTTTAAATCCTGGTTTTGATTTTTCTAAATAACTCTGGTCAAGTTTCTTTAACTCTCTGCCTCAGTTTACTTATTTGCAAAACAAATGAAATAGTACCTACCATAAAGGATTGTTGTGAAGATTAAAGAAGATAAGGCTTGTAAACTCTTACTTCAGGGACTGCAACAGGCATGCAATACGGTTCCTGCCCTCAAGGAGCTTACAGCCTGTGGGGATATAATAAAGATAGCTAGAAAGGCAACTGGAATGCAAGGATTCCCTGTTAAGGGTAAACACAGGCCAGGCTTGGTGGCTCAGCCTGTAATCCCAGCCCTTTGGGAGACCGAGGCGAGTGAATTGCCTGAGCCTGGGGGTTCGAGACTTGCCTGGGCAACTTGGTGAGACTTCATCTCTACAATATAAAAAAAAAATTAACTGGGCATGGTAGCATGCGCCTGTAGTTCTGGCTACTTGGAAGGCTGAGGTGGAAGGATCACCAGAGCCCAGCAGGGCGAGGCTGCAGAAGCGTACCACTGCACTCCAGTCTGGGCGACAGAGTGAAACTCCAACTCAAAAAAAAAAAAAAAAAAAAAAAGGATAAACACAAACTGCTTTAGAAGCACAGGATAGGGCCACCCATCCAAGTTGAGGAGGTGGAGAGAAGACAGGAAAATCCTTTTATAGAAAGTAAGTTCTAGCCGGCTGGATAGCTAAGCCTGTAATCCCACACTTTGGGAGGCTGAAGTGAGTGGGTTGCCTGAGGCCGCGGGTTCGAGACCCGCCTGGGCAACTTGGCAAGCCCTCATCTCTACAATAAATCAAAAATCAGCTGGGCGTAATAGCGCATTCCTGTAATTCCAGCTACTCGGAAGTCTGAGGCGGAAGGATCGCCGGAGCCCAGCAGGTCGAGGCTGCAGTGGCCGGGAGCGGCCACTGCACTCCAGTCTGGGTGACAGACTGAGACTCCACCTCAAAAAAAAAAAAAAGAGCCGGGCTCGGTGGCTCAGCCTGTAATCCCGCGCCTTTGGGAGGCTGAGGTGAGCGGATTGCCTGAGCCCGCGGGTTCGAGACCCGCCTGGGCAGCGAGACCTCATCTCTACAATAAATCAAAAAAAACCAGCCGGGCATGGTAGCGCATGCCTGTAATTCCGGCTACTCGGAAGGCTGAGGCGGAAGGATCGCCGGAGCCCAGCAGGTCGAGGCTGCGGTGGCCGGAAGCGGCCACTGCACTCCAGTCTGGGCGACAGAGTGAGACTCCAACTCAAAAAAAAAAAAAAAGAAAGTAAGTTCTAAGGTGAAATCTGATGGAGCAGCAGAATCTAACTCAGGAGACGCCAACTCAGAGGTGTTAGGTTGGCAAAAATGTCTTCCAAGCGGAAAAGAACTATGTAAAATGATTCAGAGTCGTTATATACTGGAAACTAGAAACAATTTAGAGTAGCATGCAAGCGGCAAGGCCAGAGGTGGGTAGAAGGAAGCAAGAGTCAAATCGCAAAAGGTCTTTGGGCTTTGTCCTGGAAGCAGTGAGAGGCTGCTGTTTATGCATTTTTAGCAAGGGAATGATCCCATCAAATTGGCTCTTTAGAAAATCTTTCTGACTGCAGTGTGGGGAAGAGATTGGAAAGGGTAAAATGTATGCGGTAGTGGTGCTGGTAACGGGATGGAAAAGTTGAGAAGAGGTGACTTGTAAACACAATGTGTTCCATTTGGGTCACAGTAAGTTTGAAACACATAAATGGAAATTCTGTGCCACACTCCATTTAGTAAACCATTATTATGAACTAGTTGAACTGCAAGACAGACTTTATTATTGTTGCTCCAACACTCCAGATGAGATATGATTAGGAGCTAAAGAAGGTAATGAATTGGGAATAGACAGACTCAACAGATACGTGGGAAGCACAGTCTGCAGGACTCATTGGATGTGGGACTTGGGAATAGACCGGAGTCTCATAAGCACCCAGATTTTTGGCCTGGGTTGCCGGTTAAATGATGATGCCGTAACCCAGACTGCGAATACAGCTGAAGGAGCAAGTTTAGCAAGGAAGCAAATGAGTTCAGTTTTGCAGAAAGGGTGACTGGAGGGGCCCATAAGGCGTCCAGTAAAGCAGATGGCCAGCAAGTTGTTGGATTCACGAGTCAGACGGTTGAGGGAGAAATCAAATACGAGATACAGATTTTGTGGACTCCAAGATATGCTAGTAAAGCCATGAAGTGGAAGCACGTAGAACAGAAAGACTGGAAGCTGACTAATGAAGGCCAACACCTAGCGGGACTCAAGAAGGGCCCAGCAAGACAGGAGAGCCGGGAACATGTGACGGCCACGGACAGAGTGGGGAGTACATGGGGCAGTCCAAAGCGTGAGATGCTGTGGAGAGTTAGATGAGGTCAGGAATAAACTCACCTCACCCATGTCAGCAAAAGTGTAGGAAAGAGATGTGTCCAAAGAGTGGATAACTCTTCTCGTCAGGATTGCAGTTGAGGGGGTCTATGTGTGTGTTCACGTTCTGTGTTCTTCAAGATTTTGGCAATTAGTATGTATTGCTTTATAATCAGGGGTAATTTTACTTCTAAAAACAATAAAATCATAAAATGTCAAATAAAAAAGGACTGAAAGAGTATCCATTTGATCTGGCAATCAGTAACCTGTTTGAGACCAATGTCAGTGGATTGGGAGAGGCAGACTCTGGCTTGTAGAACTGAGGTATGTGGAGAGGTTGGTTGTTCTAGGATGCAAGCATTAGGCACATTTATTGAAAAAGTGAAAGGAATAAGTAAAAGCTGAAGCTCAATGGAGAATGGTAACAGCCAAAAGGCAGGGTTTCAAAGAGAAAGGAGGCGATGACAATTTGGCTCCATCACACAGCAGTCTGGTTCAGCGGACACTTGCTAAGCACCTGCCATGAGCCCGCCACGCACTGTGTTGGGGCTAGCCTAGCTGGGGTAGGGGATGTGCACCTCATACTGCCCAAGACTCGAGGGGAAAACACAACAGTCAACTCAGCCACATGTTTGTGACTGGGGGTAAGTAACTGATGAGAGTCCTTGTCTGGCAGCTTCATTGTTCTCGGTGAAGTAGGATGTTAAGTTGCTAGTTGAGATGGGAGGGAGGTGGGGGTTAGGAAAGCTCAAGAACAGAGGCCACAGAGGACGTGGACGAGGGGAGGAAGCGAGAACAGCAGAAGAGAGCTCATCAAGCGTACTAAGTGAAAGGGTTAAGGCCAGCAGGATGGCACACCCTGCAGTCCCAGCTACTAGAGACTGAGGCTCACTTGAGCCTAGGAGTTCATGGCACAGTGCGTGATGATCATGCCTGTGCATAGCCACTGCACTCCAGCATGGGCAATGTAGCGAAACTCCATCTCTAAAAAATAAAAAGAAGCCAGGCTCGGTGGCTCAGCCTGTAATCCCGCGCCTTTGGGAGGCTGAGGTGAGTGGATTGCCTGAGCCCGCAGGTTTGAGACCAGCCTGGGCAGCGAGACCTCATCTCTACAATAAATCAAAAAATCAGCCGGGTGTGGTAGCGCATGCCTGCAATTCTGGCTACTCGGAAGGCTGAGGCGGAAGGATCGCTGGAGCCCAGCAGGTCAAGGCTGCGGTGGCCGGGAGCGGCCACTGCACTCCAGTCTGGGTGACAGAGTGAGACTCCAACTCAAAAAAAATAAAAATAAAATAAAATAAAATAACCGGGCTCGGTGGCTCAGCCTGTAATCCCGCGCCTTTGGGAGGCTGAGGTGAGTGGATTGCCTGAGCCCGCAGGTTCGAGACCCGCCTGGGCAGCCGAGACCTCATCGCTACAATAAATCAAAAAATGAGCCGGGCGTGGTGGCGCGTGCCTGTAGTTCCAGCTACTTGGAAGGCTGAGGCGGAAGGATCGCCGGAGCCCAGCAGGTCAAGGCTGCGGTGGCCGGGAGGGGCCACTGCACTCCAGTCTGGGCGACAGAGTGAGACTCCAACTCAAAAAAATAAAAATAAAAAAATAAAATAAAATAAAAAGAAGGGGCCGGGCTCGGTGTCTCAGCCTGTAATCCCAGCACTTTGGGAGGCTGAGGCAAGTGGATTGCCTGAGCCCACGAGTTCGAGACCAGCCCAGGCAACTTGGCGAGACCTCATCTCTACAATAAATAAAAAATTAGCCGGGTGTGGTAGCGCATGCCTGTAGTTCCAACTCCTTGGAAGGCTGAGGCACAAGGATCGCCAGAGCCCAGCTGGTCGAGGCTGCGGTGGCCGGGAGTGGCCACTGCACTCCAGTCTGGGTGACAGGGTGAGACTCCAACTCAAAAAAATAAAAATAAAATAAGAAGGCCGGGCACGGGGGCTCACGCCTATAATCCCAGCACTTTAGGAGGCCGAAATGAGAGAACTGCCTGAGCCCACAGGTTCAAGACCAGCCTGGGCAATTTAGCAAGACCTCATCTCTACAATAAATCCAAAAATTAGCCAGGCGTGGTGGCGCTTGCCGGTAGTTCCAGCAACTTAGAAGGCTGAGGCAGAAGGATCACTGAGCCCAGTAGGCCAAGGCTGTGGGGGCCGTGCACATGCCATTGCACTCCAGCCTGGGTCACAGTGAGAGACTCAACTCAAAAATAAATAAGTAACAAATAAAAAATTTATGAAAAGGAAGGGAAGTTAGGAAGCAGTGTTGAGAGCCTGAAAGATTGGAAATATGTATTGGTACCAGTCCGAATATTTGTGCTTTTGTGCTATTTTCTCTAGTAGCACCCAGTTCCCTGGGTACAAGAGCAAAGAAGATAGTACTGTATAGATCCTGGATCATGATTTATAGACAGATAAAGTGGAATGACAAAGCTGCAAGGTGATGAAGGTGTGAGTGAAAGATGGTTGATGGAATCCACCTGATTCCAGCTGGATAAGAACATAGGTTAGGCCAGGCTCGGTGGCTCAGTCTGTAATCCCAGCACTTTGGGAGGCCGAGGTGAGTGGATTGCCTGAGCCCGCGGGTTCGAGACCCGCCTGGGCAACTTGGCGAGACCTCATCTCTACAATAAATCAAAAATCAGCTGGGCGTGGTAGCGCGCCCCTGTAGTTCCAGCTACTTGGAAGGCTGAGGCAGAAGGATTGCTGGAGCCCAGCAGGTTAAGGCTGCAAAGGCCGAGAGCGACCACTGCATTCCAGTCTGGGTAACAGAGTAAGACGCCAACTCAAAAAAGAAAAAAAAATGATAGGCTAAGGAAGGTGTGATAAACTCTAGTTAAGAGCAGGATTTTTTTGTTTTTTTGTTTTTTTGAGTTGGCGTCTCACTCTGTCACCCAGGCTGGAGTACAGTGGCACGCTCACAGCCACCACAGCCTTGACCTGCTGGACTCAGGAGATCCTTCTGGCTCAGCTTCCAAGTAGCTGGAACCACAGGTGCATGCCACCATGCCTGGCTAATTTTTTTATTTGTTATAGAGACGAGGTCTCGCCAAGTTGTCCAGGCTGGTCTCAAACCCCTGGGCTGAGGCAGTCCTCTCAAAGTGCTGGGATTATAGGCGTGAACCCTGCACCCAGCTAAGAGAAGTCTTTAAAAGGTCAAAGAGCACGTGATTTCGAAGCAGAAATGATTAAGCTGAAGCTCAGACATTATAGTCAGAATGATGTTGAAGTTTAAGACTTGAGGGTTGGAACTCTGCAGTGTAATGACTAGGGCAGTGGGGATGGCTGTTTGAAGTGGAATAGAGGTAAAAGTCTTTGGCATGGAGGTAAGCATGGTGACATGCGCCCGTAGTCCTAACTTCATGAGAGGCTGAGGCAGGAAGATCATTTGAGCCCAGGAGTTTGAAGCTGCAGTGAGCTATGATTGTGCCACTGCACTCCAGCCTGGGTGACAGCAAGACCCTGCCTATTGAAAAAAACAACAACAACAAAAAAAAAAACCTAGCTCGGTGGCTCAGCCTGTAATCCCGTGCCTTTGGGAGGCTGAAGTGAGTGGATTGCCTGAGCCCGCGGGTTCGAGACCCGCCTGGGCAGCAAGACCTCATCTCTACAATAAATCAAAAAATCAGCCAGGCGTGGTAACGCACGCCTGTAATTCCGGCTACTCGGAAGGCTGAGGCGGAAGGATTGCCGGAGCCCAGCAGGTTGAGGCTGCGGTGGTTGGGAGCGGCCACGGCACTCCAGTCTTGGCGACCGAGTGAGACTCCAACTAAAAAAAAAAAAGGCCAGGCTTGGTGGCTCAGCCTGTAATCCCAGCACTTTGGGAGGCCGAGGTGAGTATATTGCCTGGGCCCACGGGTTCGAGACCAGCCTGAGCAACATGGTGAGACCTCGTCTCTACAATAAATCAAAAATTAGCTGGGCATGGTGGCACATGCCTGTGGTTTCAGCTACTTGGAAGGCTGAGGTGGAAGGATCGCCTGAGCCTAGCAGGTCAAGGCTGCAGTGGCCATGAGCGTGCCACTGCACTCCAACCTGGGCGACAGATGAGACTCTTACTAAAAAACAACAACAACAACAACAAAACTGAGACACAAACACACACATTAGCTTAGGCCTGCAAAGAGCAGGATCATTAAGATGTCACTAGTGGCTGTACGTGGTGGCTCACACCTGTAATCCCAGTGCTTTGGAAGTCCAAGGCAGGAGGATCACTTGAGGCCAGGAGATCTGGCCCAGCCTGGGCAACATAGTGAGACTTCATCTCTACAAAAAAATTTTTTAAAATTTGACAAGCATGGTGGTGCACACCTACAGTCCTACCTACTTGGGAAACTGAGATGGAAGGATTCCTTGACCCCAGGAGTTCGAGCTTATGGTGGGCTATGATTGTACCACTTGCACTCCAACCTAGATGACTGAGTAAGACCCTGTCTCAAAAAACAAAAGTCTCTAGGCAATAGGAAATTTTCGGCACCATTATAACCTTATGGCACCACTGTTGTATGTGGTTCATCACAGACAAAAACACCATTTTACAGCACATGATTGTATCTTGGAAGAATAATGGTCTGGAAATGGCACTAGGGAGCTCTGTGTAGCTCCGTTCCCCCACTTTGGTAGAGGAGAGAAGCCCTCTAGATCTGCAAATAAAGCAGTCTCCTGGGGGAAACATGGCTGTAATCTGAACAGGTGTGTTGGAGAAATTCTCTAAAGGGAATGAGGGTCAGGTGGGGAGAAGCATCAGCGAAGTGAAGGAACCAGGGATGGAAGTACAGGAGGGTTCTGAATTCGGGGCAGGTTCCAAAGATGATGGAGATGGGAACCAGTTATGCCACAGATGAGCCTTAAAGTTCCCAACTTTGGTTTTAAAGTTGTTTGGGACCAATCTTGACTGAGGGCCCGGAGCTTGATGGAGCCCCTTCTCATGTTGTGAGTGGTGCCTCTGCGCTGAGTGGTGGGGTGAGCCTTCTACCTCCGAGAGGACGTTTTAGGGAAAAGGTAATAGAGTAGTCGTCTGAACAGCAGTGACAAGGAACAAGTAAGCTAGACTGAAATAAACAAGTGGAGGCGGGTCCTCTGTTCAGTGCCTTATGCGCCTTTATTGAACTCCTGTCTTAGGCCAGACCCTCACTAGATTCAACAGTGACCAAGATAAAGCCCCAACACCAAGAACTACAAGCATAAATAAAATGATTTTGTGTGGCTTTGTAGGGCCTTAGACTTTTAGGTTCCTCTGCTTTTGGGTTTTGGTGTTTATCCTCAAACTCAGAACCAGGCCCAAACCAAACTCTCTTCAGTGGTTTCTAACCTCTACATGCACAGCCTGTTGCTCCTACCTCCAAGAAGGAACCAGTCTCGCTGCATCTTTGCTCAAGGAGATGACTGACCGGGGGTTGCTCTCAGGAAAGCGGTGGGTCTCCATAGGGTGGGCTTCATTTTCTGGCTCTCCCACACCCTTTCTTTTGCCTTCCCCTAAGGACACCAGGCCACCATTCCCTTTGCAGGTTTGTGTCAATGACAACGCCTTGGAGTAAAATTCCAGAATTCAATGGGAATGTGCAAAGTGAGCCGCTTTCCGCCTACTTCAGCAGTCATCAACCAAATGTCAAGGTCTTACACTTGGTGACATGCTTTCTTGAACAAATTGATTTGACTTGGTCTTTCCTAACTCTACCAATGGCATGACCATTCACCTTGTTTTTCTGGAGACCTTTCTCTTGCCCTTACATCCATATTGAAACCTTAATCCCAGAAATGCTAAACTGAAGATCACTAGATCACTGTCTCAAATACTAATACCCATCTCTTACTTGGATTACTGCAGTAGCCCCCTAACTGGCCTCTTATGCATCAGTACAGTTTATTCTCTACCCAACAGTCAGATTATACTTTTTTTTTTTTTAAGTTAGAGATTCACTCTGTCGCCCAGGCTGGAGTTCAATGGCATGCTCATGGCTACTGCAGCCTTGACCTGCTGGGCTCAGGCGATCCTTCCACCTCAGCCTTCCAAGTAGCTGAAACTATAGGCGTGTGCCACCATGCCTGGCTAATTTTTTTTATTTATAGTAGAGAAGAGGTCTCACTAAGATACCCAGGCTGATCTCAGACTCATGGGCTCAGGCAGTCCTCTCTCCTTGGCTTCCCAAAGTACTGAGATTCAGACATGAGCCACTGTGCCTGGCTCAGATTATGCTTTTTTTTTTTCGAGTTGGAGTCTCACTCTGTCACCCAGACTGGAGTGCAGTGGCACGCTCCCAGCCACTACAGCCTTGACCTGCTGGGCTCTGATGATCCTTCCGCCTCAGCCTTCCAAGTAGCCTGAACTACAAGCACGCTACCACGTCCGGCTAGTTTTTGACTTATTGTAGACACAAGTTCTCGCCAAGTTGCCCGGGCGGGCCTCAAACCCGCGGGCTCAGGCAATCAACTCGCCTCAGTCTCCCAAAGTGCTGGGTATACAGGCTGAGCCACCAAGCCCGGCCAGATTATAATTTTTAAAACTTACATTAGGAGGTGGGCACCGAGGCGTGTGCCTGTAATCCCAGCTACTCGGGAGGCTGAGGCTGGAGGATCACTTGAGTCCAGCAGTTCAAGACCAGCCTGGGGAACATAGTGAGAAGCCCACCTCTAAAAAAGAAAAACAAAACTGACATCAGATCATATCACTCCCCTAATCAAAACCTTCTAATGACTTTCTACTTGAAATAGAATGAAACCAAACTCCTGTAAGGTCCTTTGTACTCTGGCCCCTGCCTCTTCCTCTGAAGGAATTGGTATTTCCTACCAATTCTGTTTTCCTTTTTCTGCTCTAGCTTCTTGCTCTTCAAACATAACAAGCAGCTCCATCTTGTCTGGGTGCCTTCATCCAGCTGTTCCCTTTACCTGGGACATACTTCCCCTAGATTCTTGCCCCTTCACCATACTGAGGAATCTACTTGGGAGTCCTTCCTCAGAGAGGCCAGCCCAGCCATCCTATCAAATCATCCTCTCAGCTGGGTGTGGTGGCTCAAGCCTATAATCCCAGCACTTTGGGAGGCTGAGGTGAGAGGTTGCCTGAGTCCAGGGGTTCGATACCAGACTGGGCAACTTGGCAAGACCTCATCTCTACAATAAATCAAAAAATTAGCTGGGCATGGTGACACATGCATGTAGTTCCAGCTACTTGAAAGGCTGAAGCAGAAGGATCTATCGCCTGAGCCCAGCCGGTAGCTGGTCAAGGCTGCAGTGGCTGTGAGTGTGCCACTCACTGCAGCCTGAGCGACAGACTCTGACTCAAAAAAATATATATATCATCCTCCTGCATCATGCTGTTTTATTCACTCTCCTGGTCTTTTTGCTTGTTTGTTTGTTTGTTTTTTAGAAAGCAGGGTATATTGAGAGGACAGAAGAGCTTCCACAGTGGGAGGAGACCCAAGGGGATTGCCCCATTCTACTTTTTTTTTTTTGAGTCAGAGTCTCACTCTGTCGCCCAGACTGGAGTGCAATGGCCGCTCCCGGCCACCGCAGCCTCGACCTGCTGGGCTCCAGCGATCCTTCCACCTCAGCCTTCCGAGTAGCCGGAATTATAGGCGCGCGCTACCACGCCTGGCTATTTTTTGATTTATTGTAGAGATGAGGTCTCGCCTGCCCAGGCGGGTCTCGAACCCGCGGGCTCAGGCAATCCACTCACCTCAGCCTCCCAAACGCGCGGGATTACAGGCTGAGCCACCGAGCCCGGCTTACTTTTTTACTTTTCATAACACTGCTACCTGAAATTATATTATTTGTTTCCTTGTTTATTGTCTTTTCCCCCTAGAATGTAAATTCATGAGGACAGGGACTTTGTCGGGTTCACTGCAGTATCCCTAGCATTAAGAATGGTGTTTGAGCCGGGCTCTGTAGCTCAGCTGTAATCCTGTGCTTTGGGAGGCTGAGGTAAGTGGATTGCCTGAGTCCATGGGTTCGAGACCCGCCTGGGCAACTTGGCGAGACTTCATCTCTACAATAAACCAAAAAATTAGCGCATGCCTGTAGTTCCAGCTCCTTGGAAGGCTGAAGCGGAAGGATCGCCGGAGCCCAGTGGGTCGAGGCTGTGGTGGTCAGGAGCGGTAACAGCACTCCAGTCTGGGTGACAGAGTGAGACTCCAACTCAAAAAAAAAAAAAGAATGGTGTTTGAGGTGAAGTGCAATGGCTCACCGCCTGTAATCCCAGCACTTCGGGAGGCCAAGTCGGGAGGGTTGCTAGGGTTGCTTGAACCCAGGAGTTCGAAACCAGCCTGGGCAACATTGCAAGACTTCATCTCTACAAAAAATAAAAAAATTAGCTAGGCATGGTGGTGTGCATCTGCATTCCCAGCTACTAGAGAGGCTAAGGCAGGAGTATCACTTGAGCCCAGGAGGTCAAGGCTGCAGTGAGCCCTGATTGTGCCACTGTACTCCGGCCTGGGCAACAGAGTGAGACCCCAATCTCCCCACCAAAAAAAAAAATGGTGTTTGAGGGCCAGGAGCAGTTGTTTGCACCTGTAACCCTAGTGCTTTGGAAGGCTGAAACAGGAAGATCCTTTGAGCCTAGGAGTTCAAGGTTACAGTGAGGTATGATCATACTTCTGCACTCCAGCCTGGGCAACAGAGCAAGACCCTATCTGTTTAAAAACAAAAGGCCAGGCATGGTGGCTCAAGCCTGTAATCCCAGCACTTTGGGAGGCCGAGGGGAGAGGATTGTCTAAACTCAGGGGTTGGAGACCAGCCTAGGCAACTTGGTGAGACCTCATCTCTACAATAAATAAAAAAATAAGCCAGGTTTGTTAGCACATGCCTGTAGTTCCAGCTACTTGGAAGGCTAAAGCGGAAGGATACCCTGAGCCCAGTAGGTTGAGGCTGCAGTGGCCGTGAGCGTGCCAGTGTACTCCAGCCTAGGTGACAAAATGAGACTTCAACTCAAAAAAAAAAAAAAAGAACCTGGGAGGCTGAGGTGAGTGGATTACCTGAGCCCGCGGGTTCGAGACCCGCCTAGGGAACTTGGCAAGACCTCATCTCTACAATAAATCAAAAAATCAGCCGGGCATGGTAGTGCGTGCCTGTACTTCCAGCTACTTGGAAGGCTGAGGCGGAAGGATCGCCGGAGCCCAGCAGGTCGAGGCTGCGGTGGCCGGGAGCGGCCACTGCACTCCAGTCTGGGTGACAGAGTGAGACTCTGACTCAAAAAAAAAAAAAAAGAACCATGTTTGAAGCCAGACTCAGTGACTCAGCCTGTAATCCTGCGCTTTGGGAGGCTGAGGTGGGTGATTGCCTGAGCCCGCGGGTTCCAGACCCGCCTGGGCAACTTGGCGAGACCTCCTCTCTACAATAAATCAAAGATCAGTCGGGCATGGTAGGGCGCGCCTGTAGTTCCACCTACTCGGAAGGCTGAGGTGGAAGGATCGCCGGAGCCCAGCAGGTCGAGGCTGCGGTGGCTGGGAGCGGCCACTGCACTCCAGTTTGGGTGACAGAGTGAGACTCCGACTCAAAAAAAAAAAAAAAAGTCTCCTTATAAGTCAGGTGCGGTGGCTCACACCTATAATCCCAGCACTTTGGGAGGCGGAGGCAAGGATTGCCTGAGCCCACAGGTTCAAGACCAGCTTGGGCAACTTGGTGGGACCTCATCTCTACAATAAATAAATTTTTAAAAAATTAGCTGGGCGTGGTATTGCATACCTGTAGTTCCAGCTACTTGGAAGGCTGAGGTGGAAGGATTGCCCAGCAGGTCTGAGCCCAGCAGGTCTGAGGCTACAGTGGCCATGAGCATGCCACTGCACTCCAACCTAGGCAACAGAGTGGGACTCCAACTCAAAAAATTAAAAAAAAAAAATCTCCTTATGACAGGAAAAGATAGATGCAGCACTATGCACTGGTAACCACATTGTGGTACAGTGGCCCCTTCAGGTGAGAGAAAAGTTATGGTGTAAACTGCAGTTTACTGACAGAGGCAGTTAGTATATTCAGTGGACTTTTCTGAACCTTATTCTGACATATAGTTATCATGGGTAGATACTAGAGATTAGTATAAAATATGGCTTGGTGGCTCAGCCTGTAATCCCAGCACTTCGGGAGGCCAAGGCAAGTGGATTGCCTGAGCCCACGGGTTCGACACTAGCCCAGGCAACTTGGCAAGATCTCATCTCTGCAATAAAGCAAAAATGAGCCGGGTGTGGTAGCACGCGCCTATAGTTCTGCCAACTTGGAAGGCTGAGGTGGAAGGATCACCAAAGCCCGTCAGATTGACACTGGGGTGACCGTGAGTGTGCCACTACACTCCAGCTTGGGCGACAGAGTGAGACTCCAACTCAAAAGCCAAAAGAAAGAATCCTCTGTTATGAATTATTTAATATTTAGATTGAAAAGATTGCAATAGCCGGGCTTGGTGGCTCAGCCTGTAATCCCAGCGCTTTGGGAGGCTGAGGTGAGTGGATTGCCTGAGCCCGCAGGTTCGAGACCCGCCTGGGCAACTTGGCGAGGCCTCATCACTACAATAAATCAAAAAAATTAGCCGGGTGTGGTAGCGTGCACCTGTAATTCCAGCTACTTGGAAGGCTGAGGCAGAAGGATCGCCGGAGCCCAGCAGGTCGAGGCTGCAGTGGCCGGGAGCAGCCACTGCACTCCAGTCTGGGCGACAGAGTGAGACTCCAACTCAAAAAAAAAAAAAGTAGGCTAAGGAAGGTGTGATAAACTCTAGTTAAGAGCAGGATTTTTTTGTTTGTTTTTTTGTTTTGTTTTTTTGAGTTGGAGTCTCACTCTGTCACCCAGGCTGGAGTGCAGTGGCACGCTCACTGCCACCACAGCCTTGACCTGCTGGACTCAGGAGATCCTTCTGCCTCAGCTTCCAAGTAGCTGGAACCACAGGTGCATACCACTATACCTGGTTAATTTTTTTATTTGTTATAGAGATGAGGTCTCGCCAAGTTGTCCAGGCTGGTCTCAAACCCCTGGGCTGAGGCAGTCCTCTCAAAGTGCTGAGATTATAGGTGTGAACCCTGCACCCAGCTAACAGAAGTCTTTAAAAGGTCAAAGAGCACGTGATTTCGAAGCAGAAATGATTAAGCTGAAGCTCAGACATTGTAGTCAGAATGATGTTGAAGTTTAAGACTTGAGGGTTGGAACTCTGCAGTGTAATGACTAGGGCAGTGGGGATGGCTGTTTGAAGTGGAATAGAGGTAAAAGTCTTTGGCATGGAGGTAAGCATGGTGACATGCGCCCGTAGTCCTAACTTCATGAGAGGCTGAGGCAGGAAGATCATTTGAGCCCAGGAGTTTGAAGCTGCAGTGAGCTATGATTGTGCCACTGCACTCCGGCCTGGGTGACAGCAAGACCCTGCCTATTGAAAAATAAAATAAAAAAATGCCAGGCTTGGTGGCTCAGCCTGTAATCCCGCGCCTTTGGGAGGCTGAGGTGAGTGGATTGCCTGAGCCCGCGGGTTCGAGACCTGCCTGGGCAGCAGGATCTCATCTCTACAATAAATCAAAAAAGAAAGAAAGAAAGAAAAGTTTGCACTGAGTAGAATTTGCTTGGTACATTAACTTTCCTCAGATTATTCCTGTATTAACTGCTGGGACCATATACCCATCAACATGCAGCATTCTTCATCTAGAGCTAACCACCTACCCTTAAAGTCCCAAACTCAATTAGTAGCATCAAGCTGATATTATCCTAGAGCATTTACTTTTGGTTTTTTGTTTTGAGTCCCAGCAGGAAACGAGAGTATTTACTTTTTTTTTTTTTTTTTTGAGTTGGAGTCTCACTCTGTCGCCCAGACTGGAGTGCAGTGGCCGCTCCCGGCCACCGCAGCCTTGACCTGCTGGGCTCTGGCGATCCTTCCGCCTCAGCCTTCCGAGTAGCTGGAACTACAGGCGTGCGCTACCACGCCCGGCTCATTTTTTAAAATTTATTGTAGAGATGAGGTCTCGCCAAGTTGGCCAGGCGGGTCTCGAACCTGTGGGTTCAGGCAATCCACTCTCCTCAGCCTCCCAAATGGGAGGCATTACAGGCTGAGCCACCGAGCCAGGCTGAGTATTTACATTTCTAACTGGAGACAAAAACCATCAAGGTAGAAATTCAAATATTAGCACACCAATGGAAGACATTTTCTTGGTAGAGGCAACTTACTGTTGCTAAAGCCACCCCATGTGGACACCACTTAGTCAGATACACAAAAGAGAGTCACTCAGTGATCATGAGGCCTGGTTTGACTTAAGGTCCCTGTCTGAAGTGCCTTTTATGATTAGGGAAGTCTGAATCATTCTCAGGCTTCCTCCATTACATTTCTGAGTCATTTCCTTTTCCACTGACCCTAACTGGGTGCAACCACGTACAAGAAGTAGCCAAAAGTGAAGTTTGAGAATGACAGGGACATAAGAGATCATTGGGTTTGGCATGCTTGTTTTGCAAGTGGTGAAGCCAAGGCCAGGAGATCATATCATGCCTTTTGCCTGCTGTGTAACCTTGTCAGGCAGCTTTTTCTGGACCCAAGAAGGTAGAGGAAGATATCCTCCTCTTCTCTAGGAGCAGCCAATTTCATAAACTGGCTTGGGTTTATTTTCATTATAAGTAAAGTAAATATAGTCCGGGTGTGGTGGCTCATACCTGTAATCCCAGCACTTTGGGAGGCTGGGGAGAGAGGATTGCCTGAGGGCAAGGGTTCAAGACCAGCCTGGGCAACTTGGTGAGACCTTGTCTCTACAATAAATCAAAAAATTAGCCGAGCATGGTGGTGTGCTCCTATAGTTCCAGATATTTGGAAAGTTGAGGCGGAAGGATCATCTGAGCCCAGCAGATCAAGGCTGTGATGGCCGTGAGCATGTTACTGCACTCCAGCCTGGGTTACAGAGTGAGACTCCAACTCAAAAAAAAAAAAATGTAAAGTAAACACTTAGTCTGGAAGGCTGAGAAGAGCTCAGGGCCCAGGGGGCGAGCAGGCCTCTGTGGCATCCCCTTCAAGTAGTTTGATCTATCACCCACGTTCCAGCATGAACCACGGACCTGTAGGACCAGCATCTCTTAACTCAGGCATCTTGAGCTTGGAGCAGTTGACATTTTGGGCCAGGTAATTTGTTGTTATGGGGCTGCCTTGTGCATTTCGTGGCATTTAACAGTATCTTTTCCTCCACCCACTAGTTACTTAGTCGGGAGGATCCAAAAAAGGCCCCAGAGGTTGCTGAATGCCCCCTGGAGTTCCCTGGTTGAGAACCATGTACTGACTAAGGAAGGGGCTCTTGTGACTCAGGCCTGGGCCACTTAGCCTCCCAGCGGTGCCTGTTCGTCCTCCTGCTCCCCTGGGCCTGGCCGCTCTCTCCATTTCCTCTGGGGCTACCATCCTCCATCAGATGGGACCCTCCAGCCTCTCTGTACTCTCAGTACCCCCGAAAGTGGCACCTGGGGTGAAAATGGGAAGCAAAAGCGTCTACCTTCCCCTCCTGCACCAAGGGGATCCCCGGATTGGATAGGAATTTACATAACTGGTCAAAATAAGACCAAGTGTGTGCAGGACCCAGCTCTCAACTGCGACTGCTGTCAATGAAGGAAAGATCAGGGCCGTAAGCCTTTTCTTGCCTTGAGGGAGGGGGCCAGATGAGGGCATACCAGAGAGTCTGCTTTTTTTTGCACAATTTCCCCTTGACTCAGCGGTCCCACTTCCCGTCCCCAACCCACACTCGTCCTCACCAGTGCCCACATTTTTTTTTTTTTTTTGAGTCAGAGTCTCACTGTCGCCCAGGCAGGAGTTCAGTGGTGTGCTCACAGCCACCACAGCCTCGACGTACTGGGCTCAGGCGATACTTCCACCTTCGCCTTCGAAGTAGCTGGAACCACAGGTGTGCACCACCATGCCCAGCTAATTTTTATTTATTATGGAGACGAGGCCTTACCATGTTGCTCATGCTGATCTCAAAGCCCTGATCTCAGGCAGTCCTTTCCCCGCCTCCTCCCAAGTGCTGAGATTACCCGCCCACATCAGTACCCACATTTAGACACTGCAAGCCTGTGCAGTCACAGAAAAACAGAATCAGATGATTGCTATGGAGACTTGTTTAAATACACACCTAGACACGGCCCAGGCTGAGGGATAGGTGAACACAGTCCTTGACGGGCCCTGCATTTTTCTTCCTCTTGGTTTGCTGTTTCCCCACCGCTTCTGTTCTCCCTGCACTTCCAGGCTTACTCACTTTCGCTCCCAGAAGCCGCTTCCCACCCACCACATTGTTCTTAAACATTGCTTTTGCCCAGGACATCAGTTTAAGAACAGAATTATTTAACCTTTTGAGACTCAGTCCCTTCATCTGTAATATGGGGATAATGACAATACAAACTTCATATGGCTTTTGTTAGAATTAAATTTTAAAAACTGACAAAAAAACTTGTATCATGGCTGGCAAAGTAGGCACTCAAATGGAATGTGTTCTTATGCTAAAATAAAATCGTAGCCGGCTCGGTGGCTCAGCCTGTGATCCCGCGCCTTTGGGAGGCTGAGGTGAGTGGATTGCCTGAGCCCGCGGGTTCGAGACCCGCCTGGGCAGCGAGGCCTCATCTCTACAATAAATCAAAAAATCAGCTGGGCGTGGTAGCGCATGCCTGTAATTCTGGCTACTCGGAAGGCTGAGGTGGAAGGATCGCCGGAGACCAGCAGGCGAGGCTGCGGTGGCTGGGAGCGGCCACTGCACTCCAGTCTGGGCGACCGAGTGAGACTCCAACTCAAAAAAAAAAAAAAAAAATCGTAGAGTTGGGCATGGTGGTGTGTGCCTGTAATCCCTGAGGCAGGAGGACCCCTTGAACCCACGAGTTTAAGACCAGCCTAGGCAACAAAGCAAAACCTCATCTCAAAAAAAAAAAAAACAACTCTTCTCTGGGGCGCCTGGGAACCAACCACTGGTGCCCTGGGAAATCTCCACTTATGCCTCCTCTCTGACAGTAAGAAAAAGCTTTGTAGGAGTGTTCCTCCGCCTGGGGAGTGAGGGGCGGCAGAACTGTGGCAGAGCCCCATGTCTTTGTTTTGTCTTTGTTATTCTCAGCTGGAAAGCTCTTTTAGGGAAAGAATCTAGGCATATGATCTCCTTTCTGCAATTTAAAATTAAAGCCATAGGGAACAGAAGACAGGACACAAAATCATCTTTGCCTGGCTGAAGTGGAACAGGATAAAGGAAGCAGGATGCTCGCTGGGCTTCCGCCGCCCTCCTTCAGCAGATCCTATCAAGAGGTGGGCTGGGGCGTGTCCCAGGCTTGCCCTACTGAAGTATCTGGGTGATATCTGTTGCATTTTGGGGGAGGAAAAAACCCTCATATTTTTTCTTTTTTTAAGTTTTAAAGCAAAGTTTATTAGAGAAAGAAGAAAGGAAAGAGGGAGACATGCCAGAGCTGGCAAGGGTGAGAGAAATCACCAAAATTCATATTTTCTTTATTTTTGAGTCAGAGTCTCACTGTCGCCCAGGCTGGAATGCAGTGGCACACTTTTAGCCACCACAGCCTCAGTCTGCTGGGCTCAGGCGATCCTTCCGCCTCAGCCTTCCAAGTAGCTAGAACTATAGGTGTGCACCACCATGCCCAGCTAATTTTTTTTAAATTTATTGTACAGACGAGGACTCACCAGAGTTGCCCAGGCTGGTCTTGAACCCCTGGGCTCAGGCAATACTCTCTCCTCTGCCTCCCAAAGTGCTGGGATTACAGGCTTGAGCCACAGTGCCCAGCCTAGAATTCGTGTTTTCTGATATAGGTATTAGAGTGCAGGTAGTTCCACTCTTGGAAATAAGTAAGACTTACTCTCCTTCAGCTTGAATGTCGTGCAGAACTATGTTCCTGCAGTAGGTTTTAGCTCCTCCCAACACATTGAGAAACTAGGAAGAAGACAACATCTACTTTGCTTTTTTTTTTTCCCCGAGTTGGAGTCTCACTCTGTCGCCCAGACTGGAGTGCAGTGGCCGCTCCTGGCTATCGCAGCCTCGACCTGCTGGCCCTCGGCGATCCTTCCGCCTCAGTCTTCCAAGTAGCCGGAACTACAGGCGCGCGCTACCACGCCCGGCTGATTTTTTTATTAATTGTAGAGATGAGGTCTTGCTGCCCAGGCGGGTCTCGAACCCATAGGCTCAGGCAATCCACTCACCTCAGCCTCCCAAGGCGCGGGATTACAGGCTGAGCCACCGAGCCCGGCCCCCAAATTTTTTTTTAATTAGCTAGGCATGGTAGCATGCATCTGTAGTTCTAGCTACTTGGGAAGCTGAGGTAAGAGAATCACTCAAGCCCAGAAGTTCCATGCTGCAGCGAGGTGTAATTGCGCCATTGTACTGCAGCCTGGGTGACAGCAGGAGGTGCTGTCTCAAACAAAACAAAAACCCAGTTGGGCTTGGTGGCTCAGCCTGTAATCCCACGCTTTTGGGAGGCTGAGGTGAGTGGATTGGCTGAGCCCGCAGGTTCGAGACCCGCCTGGGCAACTTGGCGAGACCTCATCTCTACAATAAATCAAAAATTAGCCGGGTGTGGTAGCGCACGCCTGTAGTTCCAGCTACTTGGAAGACTGAGGCAGAAGGATCGCCGGAGCCCAGCAGGTCGAGGCTGCGGTGGCCGGGAGCGGCCACTGCACTCCAGTCTGGGCGACAGAGTGAGACTCCTACTCCAAAAAAAAAAAAAACAAAACCAAAAACCCAACAAAACAAACCAAAATGGGTTTGAATTAAAAAGGACCAGGGCTGGGCACAGTGGCTCAAGCCTGTAATCCCAGCATTTTGGGAGACCGAGGCGTGAGGATTGCCTGAGCCCACAGGTTGCAGACCAGGCCTGGCAACTTGGCAAGACCTCATCTCTACAATAAATCAAAAATTAGCCAGGTGCAGTGGCATGCACCTGTTCCAGCTACTTGGAAGGCTGAAGCATAGGGATTGCAGGAGCCCAGCAGGTCGAGGCTGGGGTGGCTGTGAGTGTGCCACTGCACCCAGTTTAGCAACAGTGAGACTCACCTGTAAGCTGTATCCCGCGCCTTTGGAGGCTGAGGTGAGTGGATTGCCTAGAGCCCGCGGGTTCGAGAGCCCGTCTGGGCAGGTCGAGAGCCACTGCACTCAGTCTACAGAGTGAGATCAACTAAAAGCATCAGTGGCAGCCGTAATCCCGCGCTTTGGAGGCGAGGTGGATCGAGCCGCGGTTGGACCCGTCTGGCAGCGAGACTCATCTCTACAATAAATCAAAAAATCAGCCTGGCGTGGTAGCGCATTCCTGTAATTCTGACTACTCGAAAGGCTGAGGCGGAAGGACCGCAGGAGCCCAGCAGGTCGAGGCTGTGGTGGCCGGGAGCGGCCACCGCACTCCAGTCTGGGCGACAGAATGAGACTCCAACTCAAAAAACGATATATATATAAATAAAAGTAGAGATAGGGCTTATAAAAGAGCTTTGTTTGGAGAGAGCTACTACCATTCTGTGAGCTCCATCCAATCCCAGGAAGAGGTGGAGAGTAATTCCCTCTCCTCAGCCCTAGAGAGAGGGGCTTCAAAGGACCACTGAAGCATCTGGTATTTGTTCCTGGGTAGGGAATGACCATGACACTGTGTATGACTCATGATAAAGGAATTTCAAGGCAAAGGCTGGCTAACAACACAGCCTGATGTAACAATGTGGACATATCTCAGAAGTAACCTCACTCACTTCTGACAAAGGGTCAGACATACAACATGAATCCTGGGGACCAAGAATGGAACCAGTTTAAATCCTACTCAAGAGAACTGCCTGAGCAACTTGGCGAGAGCTCATTTCTACCAAAAATACAAAAAGTAGACTGGGTACAGTAGTTCAGATCTGTAATCTCAGCACTTTGGGAGGCAGAGGTGGAAGAATTGCTTGAGCCCAGGGGTTGGAGACCAACCTGGGCAACTTGGCACGACCTCGTCTCTAAAATAAATTTAAAAATTAGCTGGGCATGGTGGTGCGTGCCTGTGGTTCCAGGTACTTGGAAGACACCTGAGCCAGAAGGATCACCCGAGTCCAGAAGGTCAAGGTTGCAGTAGCCATGAGCTTGCCACTGCATTCCAGCCTGGGTGACAAGAATGAGACTCCAACTCAAAAATAAATGAATGCAAATAAATAAATAACACAAAAATTAGTCAGGTGTGCCTATAGTCCCAACTACTTGGGAGGCTGAGATGGAAGCATCACCTGAGCCCAGGAGGTCAAAGCTATGGTGAACCAAGTTCACACCACTGCACTGCAGCCTGGGTGACAGACTGAGACCTGTCTCCAAAAACAAAGCATGTGAAGCTCTTCATGAACAGTTCCACGTGGAACGGATACTGGAAATCAAAAGGATGATGGGGCAGTGCTGGCCATAAACACAGAATGCCTATCTCGCTTCCCGGAAGTTGCCACTGGCTTTGGAAAGGCCCACTGGGAAACCTCTGGTGGAGCCACTAAGAACATTCCTCCCCTTCCATCTGCTCCACTCCTAGAGGAAGTGGAGGGGGAGGACAGCCCCCCTCTTCTACAGAGGCATGCTGTAGGCTATCTTGGCCCTAGCTAGGGGTAGAGAGATTCTTACCTATGGTAAAAACGAATGTGTTCATGTATGTCTTAGCTGGGCTCGGTGGCTCAGCCTTGGGAGGCAGAGGTGAGTGAATTGCCTGAGCCCGCGGGTTCGAGACCCACCAGGGCAACTTGGCAAGACTTCATTTCTACAATAAATAAAAAAATTAGCCTGGTGTGGTAGTGCGCGGGGAGCAGCCACTGCACTCCAGTCTGGGCGACAGAGTGAGACTCCAACTCAAAAAAAAAAATGCATGTCTAAACCAAGAGTGTGTTTTGCTACTTAATGGATTACAAAGACCTAAAGGTGATGAAGAGTTAGGCAGACGGTGGAGTTTTCACCCACATTAAGGAAAACTCTCCCACTGGAATAAATTTTGCAGAGGGAGGCAGGGGAAGACAAAATTAACATAAATTGTATCACAAGGTTTCTTTGATTCCACATCTTCTTTTTACACTTGACGTGTTTTGGAGTACTTTATACATCAGCACATATAAAGCTATCTCGCCAGGCTCGGTGGCTCAGCCTGTAATCCCACGCCTTTGGGAGGCTGAGGTGAATGGATTGCCTGAGACCATGGGTTCGAGACCCACCTGGGCAGCGAGACCTCATCTCTACAATAAATCAAAAAATCAGCCGGGTGTGGTAGTGCGCGCCTGTAATTCCCGCTACTTGGAAGGCTGAGGCGGAAGGATCGCCAGAGCCCAGCAGGCGAGGCTGCGGTAGCCGGAAACGGCCACTGCACTCCAGTCTGGGCGACCAAGTGAGACTCCGACTGGAGAAAAAAAAAAAAAGCTATCTCATTCTTTTTTCTTTTTTGGGGGGGTGGGGGTCAGAGTCTCACTCTGTTGCCCAGCTCTGACCTACTGGGTTCAGGCAATCCTCCAGCCTCATCCTTCCAAGTAGCTGGAACTACAGGCACATGCCACCATGCCCAGCTAATTTTTTGATTTATTCTAGAGATGAGGCCTGGTCAAGTTGCCCAGGCTGGTCTCAAACCCTTGGGCTCAGGCAATCCACTCGCCTCAGCCTCCCAAAGTGCTATGATTATAGTTGTGAGCCATCACGCCCTGGCCTATCTTTCTTTATAACTGCTATATTGTACACTATAGTATGGATGTATCAGTTTATCTAACCATTCTGTTGTTGATCATATAGAGTGTTTCCATTTTTTTTTGCTATTACAATGTTCAGTGAAAATTCTTTATGCCTCTTAGTGCTATGTGGGAGTATTTCTCTATGGTAATATTGAAAGATTCAGTTGCTAGGTCACACAGTATACACATTTAAAATTTTAATATAAGCCAGGCTCGGTGGCTCAGCCTGTAATCCCAGCACTTTGGGAGGCTGAGGTGAGTGGATTGCCTGAGCCCGCGGGTTCGAGACCCACCTGGGCAACTTGGCAAGACCTCATCTCTACAATAAATCAAAAAATCAGCCGGGCGTGGTAGCGCATGCCTGTAATTCCGGCTACTCGGAAGGCGGAGGCGGAAGGATCGCCGGAGCCCAGCAGGTCGAGGCTGTGGTGGCCGGGAGCGGCCACTGCACTCCAGTCTGGGCGACAGAGTGAGACTCCAACTCAAAAAAAAAAACCAAAAACTTAGCCGGGCGTGGTAGCACGCACCTGTAGTTCCAGCTACTTAGAAGGCTGAAGCAGAAGGATCACTGGAGCCCAGCAGGTCGATGCTGGGGTGGTCCTGAGAGTGCCAGTGCACTCCAGCCTGGGTGACAGAGTGAGACTCCAATTCAAGAAATATGAAATAAAATAAAGTAAATAATAAAATAAAAAATAAAATAAACGTTATGCCATTAGGGCAGGCGCGGTTGCTCATGTCTATAATCCCAGCACTCTGGGAGGCTGAGTATAGAGGATTACCTGAGCCCACAGGTTCAAGACCAACCTAGGCAACATAGTGAGACCTTGTCTCTACACAAAATCAAAACATTAGCTGGACACTGTGGCACATGCCTGTAGTCCCAGCTACTTGGAAAACTAAGGCAGAAGGATAATCTGAGCTCAGGAGTTTGAGGCTGTAGTAAACCATGATTGTGCACACCATTCTTGGTGACAGACTGAGACCCTGATTCAAACAAAAACACACCACACATATTTACATCTACATATATACATATATATGCATACACACACGTATCTTGTAAGATTTGGTCCTGCCTGCAAGACCTCTTTGTATTCTGATTCCTCTTTGTATTCTGATTCTGCTATCCAACATATTCATAATCCCTGCCATATTCTTGATATCTACAAATGTGATCATCTCTCATCAATGTTCTTTTTTTTTATTTTTTTGATTCAGAGCCTCACTCTGTTGCCCAGACCGGAGTGCAGTGGCCACTCCCGGCCACCGCAGCCTCGACCTGCTGGGCTCCGGCAATCCTTCCACCTCAACCTTCCGAGTAGCTGGAACTACAGGCGTGCGCTACTATGCCTGGCTAATTTTTTGATTTATTGTAGAGATGAAGTCTCGCCAAGTTGCCCAGGCGGGTCTCGAACCTGCGGGCTCAGGCAATCCACTCACCTCAACTCCCAAGGTACGGGATTACAGGCTGAGCCACCGAGCCTGGCTTGTTTGATTTCTTGTAGAGACGAGTTCTGGTCAAGTTTCCTAAGCTGGGCTTGAATCTGTGGGCTCAGACAGTTCACTCACCTTGGTCTCCCAGAGTGCTGGGATTATAGGCATAAGCCCACTGTGCCCGGCCTTCATCAGTGTTCTCAACTAAACAAACGTTGTCAGGTCAGAGCCCAGTGGTGTGCATAGAGACTGTTAATTTGGTATCAGTCCGTGGTCAGTCAATGGGATTCTGCATATCGCTTGCATGGCCTGCTCGGCCAGTAGCAATTGGAAACCTAGTTCAACTAAACCCTGAAGCTGCCCCATTGTCAGATTTCACAGAAGAGGAGTCTGAGTTTTGTGCTTCGGGTCAAAAGGTGAAAAATTAAAATTGAATAGTAACACAAGTGTTCTACCCATGTGTTGAGTATCTGTCAGCTAGATCATCTCCTCTAAGGATCTGCTTCTTTACTGCAGAACCCACACATCCTCTAAACACTTGTGGATGGTCGTTCATTCTTCCATTTTGTGCCTGGTTGAGTCAACTGCAGGCCTACTCTACCACATTATTTCTGGCTTTACTTCCTTCCCTGTCCACCTTGGACTTCATGGATAATGATCTCAAGACACATTGACCACACCCGCAGTTAACTTTGTCTTTTGTTCTTTGGTCCCAACCACTTCACCACTCCCCAGTTCTAGACAGTTCTAGATCAGTCTAACCTTTACGCTTAGTTGCTCATTCAAGAAATATTTATTGGCCTGGCATGGTGGCTCACACCTGTAATCCCAGCACTTTGGGAGGTGGAGGCAAGAGGATGCCTGAGCCCAGGGGTTTGAGACCAGCCTCAGCAACTGGGCAAGACCTCTTCTCTACAATAAACTAAAAAACTTGCCAGGCATGCTGGCACGCACTTGTGATTCCAGCTACTTGGAAGGCAGAGGCAGAAAGACAGCCTGAGCCCAGCAGGTCGAGGCTGTGGTGGCCATGAGCGTGCCATTGCACTTCAACCTGGGCAATACGGTGAGATTCCAACTAAAAAAAAAGAAGAAATATTTATCAAGAGCCTGTTGGTATTGAGGCTAGAGATGTTTTCTCCAATTCTGAGTGTTGGTTTCTGATTTATGGGAGAGCATTAGGCTTTTTGTTGTTTGCTTTTTATCTTTTTTTTAAATTAAAAAAATTAGCCGGGCTCGGTGGCCCAGCCTGTAATCCCGCACTTTGGGAGGCCGAGGTGAGTGGATTGCCTGAGCCCGCGGGTTCGAGACCCGCCTGGGCAACTTGGCAAGACCTCGTCTCTACAATAAATAAAAAAAAATCAGCTGGGCGTGGTAGCGCACGCCTGTAGTTCCTGCTACTCGGAAGGCTGAGGCGGAAGGATCACCGGAGCCCAGCGGGTCGAGGCTGCGGTGCCTTTGGAAGGCTGAGGTGAGTGGATTGCCTGAGCCCGTGGGTTCGAGACCTCATCTCTACAATAAAATAGAAAAATTAGCCGGGCATGGTAGCACGCTTGTAATTCTGGCTACTCGGAAGGCTGAGGCAGAAGGATCGCCGGAGCCCAGCAGGTCGAGGCTGCGGTGGCCGGGAGCGGCCACTGCACTCCAGTCTGGGCAACAGAGTGAGACTCCAACTCAAAAAAAAAAACAAAAAACAAAAACAAGACTAGAGGGAGGCTGGGTGCGATGGCTCAGCCTGTAATCCCAGCACTTTGGGAGCCTAAGGCGAGTGGATTGCCTGAGTTCAGGGGTTCGAGACCAGGCCGGGTAACTTGGTGAGACCTTGCTTCTATGATAAATCACACACAAAATATTAGCTGGGCGTGGTGGTGTTCGCTGGTAGTTCCGGATACTTGGAAGGCTGAGGCGGAAGGATCATCTGAGCCCAGCAGATTGAGGCTGTGGTGGCCTTGAGTATGCCACTGCACCCCAGCCTGGGAACAGAGTGAGACTCCAACTTGAAGGAAAAAAAGAAAAACGGAGGCGGGGGGATCTGGAAGAAAGGGAGAATGAATATTGAACAAGACAACTAGCAGTGACTGACAGCTGAGAGGCTACTGAACCCTAGTTATATGCTAGTGTTACCTATGAAGACTAGGACCTGAAATAATAAACTTATATGCAAAAATGATCGTGTATGCAAAAACTGTTGATTATGTGATGGGAGAGGAGGGAGATACTGATGCTGGAGGCACAGCATGAAAGCAGCATGGCATAGCCGGGCTCGGTGACTCAGCCTATAATCCCGCACCTTTGGGAGGCCGAGGTGAGTGGATTGCCTAGGCCGCGGGTTCGAGACCCACCTGGGCAACTTGGCGAGACCTCATCGCTACAATAAATCAAAAAATTAGCCGGGCATGGTAGCGCACGCCTGTAATTCCGGCTACTCGGAAGGCTGAGGCGGAAGGATCGCCGGAGCCCAGCAGGTCGAGGCTGTGGTGGCTGGGAGCGGCCACTGCACTCCAGTCTGGGTGACAGAGTGAGACTCTAACTCAAAAAAAAAAAAAAAAGCATGGTATAAATGAGCATGCTCTATTAGTTCCAGAAATTTCTACCAGCATAGTGGAGAGCTTTCCAAAGCACAGATTATACATAGAGCTTAAAAAAAAAACAATTGCTTTACCAGACTGAGAAATAAAGGGGTTGAATAATTAAGGGTAAGAAAAGAGAGAAAAGCAAAAAAAAAAAAAAAATTAATTAGAAGAGTGGGGAAAGCAACATGAGATGTTAAGTGTGCCCATTTTCATGCCCCAAAGACTAGAGAACAAGACTATTAGAGGAAATCTTAGTTCCTACATTGGGACTGAATTTTTCCTATTTTGAAAGAAATGATGTAAATGAATTCTCTGAAACAAAGACACATTTTGAGGAGGAAATGTGCTCACAATCTACGGAAGTTTCAGAGGATTCAATACATACACGTGCCTGGGAGAAAGACCGGCGTTGTCAGATGTCAAGAATGCTTTTTTGTGAGGTTGCAAATAAGAGCCAGCCAGGTGTGGTGGTTCAAGCCTGCAATCTGAGCACTTTGGGAGGCCGAGTCGAGAGGACTGCCTGAGCCCAGGGATTCGAGACCAGTCTGAGCAACTTGGCGAGAACTGTCTCTACAATAAATCAAAAAATTAGCCGGGTATGGTGGTGCACACCTGTGGTTTCAGCTACTTGGAATGCAGAGGCAGAAGGATCATCTGAGCCCAGCAGGCTGAGGCTGTGGTGGCTACAAGCGTGCCACTGCACCCCAGCCTGGGTGACAGAGTGAGACTCCAACTAAAAAAATTTTTTTTTTTTTTGAGTGCTGGGATTACAGTTGTGAACTATTGTGCCCCGCCTGTCATTTTATCTCTTAAAGAAACATTCCTAGCCGGGCTAGGTGGCTCAGCCTGTAATCCCGCGTCTTTGGGAGGCTGAGTGGATTGCCCGAACCCGCAGGTTCGAGACCCACCTGGGCAGGCGAGACCTCATCTCTACAATAAAATTAAAAAACCAGCCAGGCGTGGTAGCGCGCGCCTGTAATTCCGGCTACTTGGAAGGCTGAGGCAGAAGGATCGCCGGAGTCCAGCAGGTCGAGGCTGCGGTGGCTGGGAGCGGCCACTGCACTCCAGCCTGGGCGACAGAGACTCCAACTCAAAAAATAAAAATAAAAAATAAAAAAATGAAGCTTGCATTTTTTTATAAGAAAATTCCATTTCTCTTGCTAACTTCCTTAATTGTTCCCTTCGCCACCTGATAAAAATCGTACTTTAGAAAGAATTAGCAGAAAAGCTACCTCCTCCATAACGCTTTTCTCTAGTTCTCTCAATCCATTTTGAATTTCCCAACCTCTCAACTCCACTTATTACATTGTAGATGTCTTGTGTGGGAGCACATATGTCATCTCACATTATGTTAGTTGCTGTCCAAGTTTAGAAGTTCCTTAAATAGAGAAACCATTTCTTACTCGATACACCCACAGAATGCTTCTCTCCATCCTCTCTGTCACAAATCCTGCCCAAAACATAGTTGTGTGGCATGGGTGCCATATTTCCTTATTAAATTGTGATATTTCAGGATTAGAAACCTTGCTCACCTTTATTTTGTACGGTCTTCAAATACCTTGCTCTTGAGTTTTAGCTATTATTATTTTTACAGATTTTTTTCTCTCTTTTTTTTGAGTAGGAATCTCACTCTGTCGCCCAGGCAGGAGTGGCAAGCTCACGGCCACCGCAGCCTCGACCTTTTGGGCTCAGGAGATCCTTCCCCTCAGCCTTCCAAGTACCTGGAACCACTGGTGTGTGCTACCACACCCGACTAATTTTTTTCTTTTTTGAGTTGGAGTCTCCCTCTGTCGCCCAGACTGGAGTGCAGTGGCCACTCCCAGCCACCGCAGCCTTGACCTACTGGGCTCCGGGGATCCTTCCGCCTCAGCCATCCAAGCAGCTGGAACTACAGGCGCGCGCTACCATGCCCGGCTCATTTTGATTTATTGTAGAGATGAGGTCTCACCAAGTTGCCCAGGCGGGTCTCGAACCCGCGGCCTCAGACAATCCACTCACCTCAGTCTCCCAAAGGCGCGGGATTACAGGCTGAGCCACCGAGCCAGGCTTTCTTTTTGTTTTACCGTAGAGACGAGGTCCCCCCCCCAATTTGCCCGGGCTGGTCTCAAACCGCGGGTCTCTGGCAATCCTCTTGTCTCTGCCTCCCAGTGCTGGGATTCCAGGCGTGAGTCATCACGCCCAGCTTACAGATCATTTAACAAAAAAGTTGCTTCAATGAACGCTGACATGTGACATGTATTAACAGGAACCTTGTTTCAAATCTCTAGAGTCAAGTGTGCCTTATTATCAATTCAAACATAAATAGTGTCAAGACCCTCAGAAGAGGCGCTAAGGCTTATTATATGGCAATAGCACCAGAGACCGTGCAACAGCAACTGGGGACAGGAGAGGGTAAGTAGGTGCGGCGCAGCAATTCTGTCGAGTCCACTTAATACAGAGGGTTCTTCAGGACAGTCCACGGAGCCTCTCCAAACATGGTTAGACTGAGAGTAGAGACCTGAGGATGCGTGACATCACGCAGGTCCCCGACAGCGCCCACGTCTTTGGCGTACCATCTAGGACTGCCGTTCCCCATCCACCGCAGAACTTCCCCATCCCCCTTCTCCCACCGTGGCTGACTCAGGGCTTACCCCCAGTTTGGTAAAACACCCCTGGCACAAAAGCAACAGCAGGGGAGACTACACTCTGGAGGACCGAGGCAGCCTAGAGCAGGCCGAGGGTCTGCGCGGGGGGCGAGCGCGACGCCACGAGACAGGCGCCGGAGCCGCCGTTACGTAACTGGTGGGCGGGCGCGAGCCCCGGAAGCCCCGCCCCTCCTGGCGGCCAGTTGGTGCCGTGCGCACTCTGCGGAAGCTCCCGCCCCTTTCCCTTTTACGGGGCGACATTTTTTTTTTAGGCCTGGCCCAAAAATCGCCATCCAGGAGCTTCTCTCCCAGTTCTACTTCCGCTTCCTTCAAGCGAGGAGTCGCGTCCTCCTCATTTTTCTTGCCCGGGCGTCGGCAGCGGCGGCGGCTCGCGATGTTTGGTCTAAAGAGAAACGCGGTAATCGGACTCAACCTCTACTGCGGGGGGGCCGGGCTGGGGGCCGGCAGCGGCGGCGCCACCCCCCCGGGAGGGCGGCTGCTGGCCGCGGAGAAGGAGGCCACGGCCCGGCGAGAAGTAGGGGGAGGGGAGGCCGGCGCGGTGATTGGCGGAAGCGCCGGCGCGAGCCCCCGGCCGCCCTCACGCCAGACGCCCGGAGGGTCGCGCGGCCGGCGCCCATTGGCGCCGAGGTCCCCGACGTCACCGCGACCCCCGGGAGGCTCCTGTTCTTCGCGCCCACCGGCCGCACGTCGCCGCCTGAGGAGATGGAAGCCCCGGCCGGCGACGCCATCATGTCGCCCGAAGAGGAGCTGGACGGGTACGAGCCGGAGCCCCTCGGGAAGAGGCCGGCGGTCCTGCCCTTGCTGGAGCTGGTCGGGGAGGCCGGCAGCGGCCCCGGCACGGACGGGTCCCTGCCCTCGACGCCGCCCCCCGCGGAGGAGGAGGAGGACGAGCTGTACCGGCAGTCGCTGGAGATCATCTCTCGCTACCTCCGGGAGCAGGCGACCGGCGCCAAGGACGCCAAGCCCATGGGCAGGTCCGGGGCCGCCAGCCGGAAGGCGCTGGAGACGCTGCGCCGGGTCGGGGACGGCGTGCAGCGCAACCACGAGACGGCCTTCCAAGGTAAGGGGGCTCCCGGTTTCCCCTCGCTCCCGGACTCGCCCGCCCAGGGTGGGCGGAGGCCGTAACGAGTCGGTGTCGGGACGAGCCTCATCCGGTTCCCGAAGCCGGCATGTTCTGGCCGTGAGTCATTGTTTCCGCCCGTCTTGGTTCTTTTGGAAATGGCAGCGCTGCTCAAAGGCCGGAACGGGTGGGATGTCAGTTTCACGCGGGGTCGGCCTGAGTCCTGTCGAGCCCCGCATAGCCACTTCCCCGCCGTGGGTGGGCAGGCGAGTCGTGCGCTGGTTTAGACAAAGGAGGCCGTGAGGACCTGCATGCTTTTCTTCCTCTCAGGCATGCTTCGGAAACTGGACATCAAAAACGAAGACGATGTCAAATCTTTGTCTCGAGTGATGGTCCATGTTTTCAGTGACGGCGTAACAAACTGGGGCAGGATTGTGACTCTCATTTCTTTTGGTGCCTTTGTGGCCAAACACTTGAAGAGCATAAACCAAGAAAGCTGCATCGAACCATTAGCAGAAAGTATCACAGACGTTCTCGTAAGGACAAAACGGGACTGGCTAGTCAAACAAAGAGGCTGGGTAAGTTTGCCTTAAGGTCGGAGGGGCCTATGGAATGGAAGGTTTTGGAGAAGGTGGGGTTAGCTAAAGGTTTCTATGACGCACGACAGAGTATCCAGACTCTCACTCTTGGACCTCTGGTTACTCGGTGTTGTTTTAGCTTGTGGAAGGGTGGTCTTGAATTGTATTTTATTTAATTATTTATTTTTTTGAGTTGGAGTCTCACTCTGTCGCCCAGGTTGGAGTGCAGTGGCACGATTACGGCCACCGCAGCCTCGACCTGCTGGGCTCGGCGATCCTTTCACCTCAGCCTTCCAAGTAGCTGAACTACAGGCGTGCTACCACGCCCCGCTAATTGAATTGTGTTTTAAACTCCTGGTTTTCTGTAGGTTATTTTGTACCAATTCAGTTGGATATTCTTCAGACCAGTGAAGAATTTTTCAACCCATGAAGAAATGACTTACCTGGCATGGTCGCTAAAATACATTTCTAAGGGGCTCCTTATTTTAATTGCATAGATACAGAGTCTACACAGTTGAGATATTAGGTGGTGGGGATTTGAGAGTAAGGTTTTCGTCTTTTTTCCAAATATCCACATATGGCCATAGTAGTACTGTAAAGTCAAATAAGGATGCCCACTTAACTAAAGAACTCAGGAAATCCGCCCTCCCCCCAGTCCAGGGGTGAATAATAATCGGTTCATTATTGTTTGGGAGGGGAAACCTTAGAATTTTGATTCACCTTTTCTCTGAATATATAGTGTTAAGACAGCAGAAACCCATACTTGAAAGTGTGCCTTTCTGTTTTGTTTTCTAGGATGGGTTTGTGGAGTTCTTCCACGTAGAGGACCTAGAAGGCGGCATCAGAAATGTGCTGCTGGCTTTTGCGGGTGTTGCTGGAGTAGGAGCTGGTTTGGCATATCTAATAAGATAGCCTTGTAAGTGCAATAGTTGACTTTTAACCAACAACAGCCACCAAAACCACGTAACATCTGTGAACTCATATTTATGAAGCTGGACTTCAAGCTGCCCAGGCTGTAACCTCCAAGAGTTCCACTCTAGCAACCTAGCCAGAAAGCAAGTGGCAAGAGGATTGTGGCTAACAAGAATAAATACATGGGAAAAGTACTCCCTTTGATTGAAGAGTCACTATCTGAAAGAAGCAAAGTTCAGTGTCAGCAACAAGCAAACTGGGAGGCCACAGAGGAGGACATTTAGATTTATGTGGCAATGATAGGGTGGGAAGACTTAATTTCTTGTTGAGAACAGGAGAGTGGCCATTAGCCAGGCTAGTCATAGAATTAATTAAATATGCCCACCAATTTCATTAATTTCCATAGTTTTGAAAGATAAGCACTAACAAAGCCTGTGACCTGTAAAATGGATCTAAGCTATACGGAATAGAACTATGACTAGAAGCCTCAGTACTGTACAACAGAGTATGAAGGGAAGCTTTTCCTCTCTAAATAGGTTTCCCTGATATACTTCTTGAAGAACAGAAAGTCCAAGTGTTAAGAACTTTTAGACCTGTTCTACTTTGGCTTGGTTTGAATGATTCTTAGTTTATTAGCCTGGTAATGACCAAGAATACTTGACTTCAGGCTCATTGATTAGTTAACAAATATGGAATATCCTCAATTTTTAAAACAAAAGCTTGTAAATGTATTTGTCTGTAAAAATTGTATATATTTTTACAGAAAGTCTATTTCTTTGAAATGGGGGGTCTCGAATTTACATTAGTTTTTTTCATACCCTTTTGAACTTTGCAACTTCTGTAGTTAGGAATCTATTTCTTACAGTTTTTCTATGCTAAACTTCGTCCTGTTCAGTTATAGAGTGTATACAGAAAGAACTGATGTAATTGTATGCTACCTGATTGTAGTCAAACAAATCTAATTCATAACTATGCAGGCTTTAATTTTCCTATCTGATTTTGGTATTTCTTAGATAGGTTTTTATTTGAAAACCTGAGATTGAGGGATTGATGAGTGGAAATCCTTTCACTTTGTTATATGTAGGTTTTCAATAATTGGGGCAGAGTGGAGTTTTAAGTGGGGGGGCTGGTGACATACAAATAATGGGCTCTGATTGGGCGACTACTCATTTGAGTTAAACTGAGTTCATGAGCTCATCTTTAAAACTTTTACAAAAAGATTTTCAGCTGTTCCAAATGGGACTTATTAGCTGTATATGTATAAAAAGATCACATCAGGTGGATGAGAGACATATGATCCCTTGTTTGCTTAATAAGTTGTAAAATGAAGGCTTGGAAAAGCAGGCTACATTATAACCATGGTGCTATTATTAGGCTTGCTTGTTAAACACAGGTCTAAGCCTAGTATGTCAATAAAACAAATACTTAATGTTTCGTTTCTATTAATGATTCCCAAACTTTGTTTCAAATTTTTGCATTGGCATCTCTGGGTTTCAGACTTGATGTTCTATCAAACTGACCTTTTATTTCCTGCCCCTCCTTGATATACTTGCTGCTTGTTCTGCCCCCCTCTACAGATATTCCTATCAATTTCTACACCTTGACCTGACCATCCCTGAACTTTTACTAGTCCTTTTAGATTTTGGCACTGTGAACTCCTACTGAGAAGCTGAGTGACCCACTCCCCCAAGAGTCAACAGTCCGCATCTTTCATGAATTTTGTCCTGTTGGGGAGGTGGTGGTACCTTGGATGCTGTGACAGTGTCATTCATTGGGGGTGGGAGGAAGTCCCTTTTTCTTGGACTGGTATCTTTTCAATGTTTGCTTTATCCTGACTTAGGGGGAAATGTATCAAAAGTCCCCAGGAGTTTTCAGAGGAGGGAACAACAGCTTATGTAGCTTTCTCTCTAAAGTTTCTCTTGTTTTTGGATGCTCACTTAAATTTACAGAAAGAAGTAGGCTCTGTTAAACCTCAAAGTTCTATAAAAGCTACTGGTGAACTGAAGAAAGCTACTATATTGGAACTATGGTCATTTGAAAGCTTCAGCCTCAGAACGTGACCTTCAGTCTGGACTCCAGATAAAAATAGGCATGAATAAGATGACTAAGAATGTAATGGGGAAGAATTGCCCTGCCTGCCCATCCTGGAGCCATAAGGTCATCTTGCTAGAGCTATTTTTACCTATGTATTTATCGTTCTTGATCATAAACCACTTATTTATATCATGTCTATCTTTAAGAATCTAAAAGCACTTTATGTAGTTTTTAATTAATCTTGAGATCTGGTTAAGGTGACTAAAAGGCCTGTCTCCCAAGTGCAGTTGTGGAAGTAAGCGCATAGATGTGAGTTGGTTTTTGGGGCCCCAATTCACTAGGCGTGACTGAGGATCTTAGTTTGATGTTTGGGGTTTGGGGCAGTGAGGGCTTAGGGGATCCCAAGTGGTTTGGGAGAGGAGGAGGAGGCACATGATTTAAGTGCTGACTAGCTGCATAGTTCAGGCAAATCCTCCAAAAGGGAAGGGGAGGGGTTGCTTGGAAAGATGGCTCTCAGCGACTTCTGTTTGTCTTATGCTTCTCTCAGGGAAAAACATACAGTCCTCTAGCGTCGTCCATGTCCGTTCTGTGGGGTGAACACCTTGGTTCTGGTTAAACAGCTAGTGCTTTCGACAGCTGTGCCAGGAAGGGTTAGGACCAACTACAAAGTAATGTGGGTTGTAAAATGTAGTGTGTTTCCCTAACTTCCTGTTTTTCCTGAGAAAAAAAATAAATCTTTTATTCAAATGCAAGGTGTGGTATGGGTCTTTTCTCACGGACACCCCTCTTCTTTTCCCCTCTTAGGTGAATCTTTTAGGGAAGTCAGCTGAGCCAGTTCATACGTATAGGTGAGTTGAGTTAAAGGCAAGGCGGAAAGCCCCACAAAGCTGATTTGCCTTAGAGCAAAGGACAGTCCCTTTCATTCAAATTAGAGGTATTGGGGTTTTAATTAGATATGCTACTGCTATACTGTGGAGTAGTTCCTATATATATCAATAAAAAGAATTAGTCCTTGTCCTGATTTTTGAGTGACCGGATATTGGTATAGTTTTGAGGTAAGAGTGTTTAGCACAGCAGTTAGTGTATCTCATGAAAGCTAGAATACTATAATACCTGAGGTTAAGAGTTTTGATGAAGTTCTTGGCACTATTTCAGTGCTTTCCCCTTATTTCCTCCTTTTCCAAAGGAGTGAGAATATGCAAGTCAATTTCAGAAACCCTGTTCTGCCTGTATTTTCAGCTGCCTTGAAAGATAACTGAATCACTATGGAAATGTGCAAATGTGAGCTTTGCATACTGGTTTTAAGCCCTGAGCACCAGTGCTAATCTTGCAAACATGATTCTATACCTTCTCCCATTCAGTTTTATTGTATTTATTTATTTTTGAAGTTTGAAAACAAAGCTTATTAGAAGAGAGGAAGGAAAGAGAGATTTGCCAGAGCTGACGTGGGATAGAGAAACTGCCAGTTTTGTTTATATTTAAGAGAGTGTTTTGACCTGGAAGCCCCTTTCTCAAACCTAAGTACCAAGAGATAGCAACTTTTTGTCGTTACACAACTGTTTTTCCCAAGTATGCTCCCAAGCAAAGCGTGGCAGGAGTAGCACCCACAGGGGACACACGCCCAAGTCCTGATCTGAGCCAGGTCAGTGCTGTTGCTCCCATTGGTGCGCTATGATGTGAAGCCGTTTCTGTGGCAATTTTCCTTAGTGCCACATTTAGATCCACATTAAAGATGATCGAATAGTAACCAGGTAACGTCACTAGACTCAGAATAATCAACACTTCCCTTTGACATAACCAGAACTTCAGTTCCTGTTTTGTGTCTTTAGAGCCAGGTCTTGCTTCATACTGTTTCCTTTCAGAAAAATTGTCTTTGAAACAGTTCTGACAGCTGAAAGATTTTACAAAATTAAAGTGAAATAGCTTCTCCAGCTGGTGGGCAACTTGGCTCCAGCCAGATGCACAAAGCATTGGGCCATTAATTTCTGGAGTTCAAGGTGATCAGCTGAATTTCTGTTTATCCTAGCTTTTTACTTCACTTGGTCAATGATTACAGAACTATGTGTCTTGAACCTTACGACTCTTTTTTTTTGAGTTGGAGTTTTACACTGTCGCACAGACTGGAGTGCAGTGGCATGCTCCCAGCCACCACAACCTCAATCTGCTGGGCTCTGGCGATCCTTCCGCCTCAGCCTTCCAGGTAGCTGGAACTACAGGCGTGCGCTACCACACCGGCTAGTTTTTAATTTATTGTAGAGATGAGGTCTTGCCAAGTTGCCTAGGCAGGTCTTGAACCCGTGGGCTCAGGCAATCCACTTGCCTCGGCCTCCCAAAGTGCTGGGATTACAGGCTGAGCCACCAGCCCGGTCCCTTCCGACTCTTTAAAGGCTTCCCAATTTCAAGATGTGAAAGCTGAATTCTCCCTCTTCCTTAGACTCAAAGTTGAGACAGTGTTATCTTAGCTATGTAAAGCATGTGGGGAGGGGGTGCTGGGAATCCTCTCCCAGGCAGATGTAATAAACACCTTTCTGAGAATTGGATTCTTTACTAATTCTTGTGAAGTAAAAAAAAAAAAAAAAAAAGGGAGGGGGGGTATGTGTGACAGGCTTTTGTTCCCACACTATACCTGATTTCTAACTTGCAACTCCATTCTTTACCTGTGTAAGAGAATAATAGTTACCACTGGGAAATGTGTTAGGGCCCTTTCCAAGTATGTTTCCATGGCTTATTTCTGCCACTGGTTTCTGTATTCTTACTTTGTGTTCTTTCCTCATCCCTTCTTCAGGGATTACCTCAGTTTATTAAAAATTCTTCAAGCCGGGCTCAGTGGCTCAGCCTGTAATCCTGCGCCTTTGGGAGGCTGAGGTGAGTGGATTGCCTGAGCCCACGGGTTCGAGACCCACCTGGGCAGTGAGACCTCATCTCTACAATAAATCATAAAATCAGCCGGGCGTGGTAGTGTGCACCTGTAATTCTGGCTACTCGGAAGGCTGAGGTGGAAGGATCGCCCGAGCCCAGCAGGTCGAGGCTGCGGTGGCCGGGAGCGGCCACTGCACTCCAGTCTGGGCGACAGAGTGAGACTCCAACTCAAAAAAAAAGAAAAAAAAGAAAAACTCAGTCAAAAAAGACAAGGGAACAGTTCACAATAAACATAACAACTAAATACAGCATGGTCTTTGAATACTGGATGAAAAATTATAAACATGGGGACCTTTGGGGAAATTTAACTACTATATATTAGTACTGTCCATTTCTCGAGGGTATTATATTGTGGTTATTTAAGACAAAGTCGTTGTTCTTAGGAAATACATGCTAAAGAATTCATGTATTATGAATCCATAAGATGAGAGGGCAAATGTGGCAAAGGTTAAAGCTTAGAATCTAATAAGAGTGAGGCGGCCGGATGCAGTGACTCACGCCTGTAATCACAGCACTTTGGGAGGCGGAGGCAAGAGGATTGCCTGAGTCCAGGGGTTCAAGACCAGCCTGGGCAACTTGGTGAGCCCTCGTCTCTACAATAAAATCAAAAAATTAGCTGGGGGTGATAGCACGCACTTATAGTTTCAGCTACTTGGAAGGCTGAGGCAGAAGGATCACCTGAGCCCAGCAGGTTGAGACTGCGATGGCCGTAAGCTTGCCCCTGCACTCCAGCCTGGGTGACAGAGTGAGACTCTGACTCACATAAATAAATAAAAGACATGGACAAAAATAATTAGAACACAGTGTACAAAGTACTATAAGGGGATTATAAGGGTTGGGAAGAACACTTATAAGTTCTAGAAGTGGCGGGTGGAAAAGAAGGCTTGGACCTTACAAGCACCAGAGTTGGGAAAGACCCTCCAGGTGTATGGGAGGGGGAGGCGCAGGAATGGAGCTTGCAGTACTTTTTTTTCCGTTTATCTTCTCTCCCTGCCTTCTTTCCTGCTGGCCACACTTGGGCAGTAAATGTGGTATGTCTTGATTTTCCATTTGGGGCCCGTATAAAAATATTGGTCAGGCACCTATAGTCCCAGCTCCTGGGTAGGCTGAGGCAGGAGAATCGCTTGAGCCCAAAAGTTCTAGGCTGCTGCTGCGTGCTATGCTGATCAGGTGTCCACACTAAATTCAGCATCAATGTGCTGAGTTCCCCAGAGTGGGGAGCCACCAGCTTGCCTAAGGAGGGGTGAAAATAAAATAAAAATTGGGAAACACTGGTGAAAAAAAAAAATCTCTTTGGTCAAATCAGGAGTCAGGATAAGGTATAAATGACACAGAACTGGGTGGATTGTGTTTATTTAGGAAGTAAAAGACTTCATTAATTGCTTCCTCTATCATGTTAAAATGGTGACTACATACAGTCTCAGGATCATAGCCCTCTCTGGATCTAGGCTGCAGGATTGGCACTGGTATCACCTAAGATAGGTCACATCTCACTAGTCCTATGGGCCTTACCCTCTGGGTTCTCAAGGACAGGGAAAGGACCACGTTTTTGAGTGTATGCCTGAGAGCACTATGCTCTCTGCAGAACAGAATTTTAATTAGAAGAACTAAAAGTTATTTAACTGGACCCCAAGATGCTGAATGGCGGCTTCCATTCTCCGTAATCCTGTTCCCGTGGGAGACTTGATTACTGCTATTCCCATCCTGATTCAAAAAACCAGTTTGCTCTGGCCGCCCAGACTTCCCACAGGCGGCATTCTTGCCCGTGAGCTCATTGTTTTGGCTTCTCGGCCTGTATAAATCTGCAGCCAGTGCCAGAGGTCTCAGCCCCGGGCCCCCTAACTAGCTGGGGCTGCATTCCATTCAGAATTTCACCACCCCCACTTGGTGTTCTTCCCGCCCTTGTGTGGTCACATGTGTGTGTTTATTCAAGTTAGCCTGGGACAAGGTGTGCTGGAACGCGAGCCAAGGAATCGGGAAGGAAAAGAATGTCCAACTGTTAGGCTTCATCCTGAGTTAGACATGTTTTCAACTTTGTTTTGATTCAAAACACTTTCAGTTCTGTGCTCTAAAAAAACGTTAATTTTCTTGTCTTATAAGAGGAACTGGTTTCGCCAGGCTTGGTGGCTCAGCCTGTAATCCCATGCCTTTGGGAGGCTGAGGTGAGTGGATTGCCTGTGCCCACGGGTTCGAGACCCGCCTGGGCAACTTGGCGAAACCTCATCTCTACAATAAATCAAAAAATTAGCTGGGTGTGGTGGCGCACACCTGTAGTTCCAGCTACTTGGAAGGCTGAGGCGGAAGGATTGCCGGAGCCCAGCAGGTCGAGGCTGCAGTGGCTGGGAGCATGCCATTGCACTCCAGTCTGGGTGACAGAGTGAGACTCCAACTCAAAAAAAACCAAACAAACAAAAAAGAGGAACTGGTTTCAAGAATTTTGCTACCCATTTCACAGTCTAACCCTACCAGGCTGGCTGTGACTCTCAGGTAATTGAGATGTGAGTGGGAGGAAGGGGGTTTCCCCAGGAAGCATGGCTCTGGCCTGCATTTTATTCCTGAACCTCCTAGGCCCAGAGCTCTGCTCACACCTCCAATCCTTGGGTGGCCTGAGCAATTCCCACCCGACTCCAGCCCTGGGCGGCAGTGGGGGAGGGGTGGCAGCTGGGCCTGTAAGGGAGCAGCTGCTGGGTTTCAATGCTTTGTTACCCAACAGTCCTGAGGGGAGGCTATCTGGTTTATTTCTTCTAGAGCTGAGAGCCCAGATCTGAGAAAAGGTGGGGCACACCTCAGGTGGAGGGCCATGGAAGGGTGCTTCTCTTGCTCTGCGAAGTTTGGGTGAATCCTGCGCCTCAGCTGTATCTCCTCTACCTCCCCCTCCTTCACCATTCAAAACAAAACCAGAAAACAAAACTGCAGACTGAGGCTGTGGGAGGTGACGTTTTTTGCATTTCTCAGAAATCCCTCATGAGGCAAAGCACAGAAACAGAAAGAGGGAAACAACTTCGTGTTGAAATGAGGTTGTGTGTGTGTGTGTGTGTTTTGAAATGAGGTGGCCTGTTTTCAGCTTTAAGCAACAACAGCTCCACAGAAGAACTTGCTAATGGTAACCTCCAAGTGTGGTTGGTTGGGGTCAGGTCTCCCAACAGAATGGAAATCTGTATCCTCCTTTCTCCATGATAAATCATGTAGGACTTGGTAAGAAGTCCCAAATGTAGACGATTTTAAAAAAGAAATGCAGTTGCATTGCCTTTAATTTGTCCTACAAAAAGAATCTATGATTCAATTAGTAATGCTTGTGGCTTAGTTAGTTCTGCATGAGCCTACATTTGGATGACAGTGTACTTTAAACAAAGACCAGGTATACTACAATTACTTCTGGGACCCAAATACTGAATGAATTAGTGTTAGGTCACGATCCCAGCAGGGCCTCTAAAATGTTAGGTCAGACCAGATGGGGGTGTCTGCAAGCCGGTGCCACGCAAAAGGCATGAGCAGAAGTTAGACTGGCAAATATAGTTTATTTAGAAAGTAAATTAGAGATAGAGGAGATTTACCTCCCTAAGGTTGGGGAGGGGGCCAAGGCTTATGAAAATGTGGCCTGGCCAGAGCTCAGAGAGCACACAGCTAGACCAGAGTTTGGCAAAGCAATGGCAAATGGCTGCTTGAGGTTGGATGCTTTTAAGCCTTTCCTTTGATGGGGCAGGTCGTTAAGGTGACTGGGTGTTGGTCTTTTTTACATCATCTGGAAGGGACAGGTGAGCCCAGGTACTGATGTCAGGTGATGGATGGCAGGCAGATGGGTGGGCTAGTCGCATGACTGTTGTCAGGTTGATGAGGTCTGTGTCAAGAAGGTCACAGGAGCTAATTAAGGCTAACTTGTTTCTTATGCAAATACTTGGAAGAGAAAAACCAATTAGTACAAAATAACCTGGGGAGGGGATTGTAAAACAATTAGCAATGGCTACCTATGAGAAACCAGTTCTGTCCTTGGCAAGTGATTAGAGGGTATATTAAAGCGAACTGCTAGAAGAACATGACAGCCAGCTTGGGCAACGTGGCGAGACCTCTTCTCTACAATTAAAAAAAAAAAAAAAAGCCAGGTGTGGTAATGTACGCACGTAGTTCTGGCTACGTGGAAGACTGAGGCGGAAGGATCGCCGGAGCCCAGCAGCTCGAGGCTGCGGTGGCCGGGAGCGGCCACTGCGCTCCAGTCTGGGCGACAGAGTGAGACGCCAACTCAAAAAAAAAAAAAAAGAAAAAAGGAAAACATGACAGAACTAGGCAGTGTTAAAACGGCAGTACTTTAGCTTAAGATTATTTCATCAAGTCATTCCGTGTTGGTTTTCAAACCTTTCATAAGAATTTTTTAATTTCTTGAAACCTTGGGAAAAAAATAAAATTTAGACAGGATTTCCCTAAAATGCTGAAAAATCATGACAGATATTTGAAAACAGTTAAAACTATCCAAGGTTTGCACCAGGTCCCAAATTATGAGTATCTTGATAACAAGATGCCCTATTCAAATGAAACTGAACAACAGAAAAGAAATTTAGGGCTGACACGGTGGCTCAGCCTGTAATCCCACCAGAACTTTGGGGGGTTGAGGTGAGAGGACTGCCTGAACCCATGGGTTCCAGACCAGCCTGGGCCACATAGTGAAACCTCTGTGTCTACAATAAATAAAAAAAAAATAGCGGACATGGTAGTGCGTACCTGTAGTTCCCACTACTTGGAAGGCTGAGGCGGAAGGATCACTGGAGCCCAGCAGGTTGACGCTGGGGTGGCCGCGAGCTTGCCACTGCACTCCAGTCTGGGCAACAGAGTGAGACTCCAACTCAAAAAAAGAAAAGGAATTTAGATAAGAATTTAACAAGTGAAAAGCTGGGTGGAGAGGCCAGGGCTTGGTGGCTCAGCCTGTAATCCCGCACCTTGGGAGACTGAGGTGAGGGAATTGCCTGAGCCCACGGGTTCGAGACCCGCCTGGGCAACTTGGTGAGACCTCATCTCTACAATAAATAAAAAATCAGCCGGGCGTGGTAGCGCACGCCTGTAGTTCCGGCTACTTGGAAGGCTGAGGCAGAAGGATCACCGGAGCCCAGCAGGTCGAGGCTGCGGTGGTCGGGAGCGGCCACTGCACTCCAGTCTGGGCGACAGAGTGAGACTCCAACTCAAAAAAAAAAAAAGAAAGAAAAGCTGGGTGCAGAGGCTAGGGCTCGGTGGCTCAGCCTATAATCCTAGCACTTTGGGAGGCTAAGGTGAGTGGATTGCCTGAGCCCCAGGGTTTGAGACCAGCCCGGGCAACTTGGCGTAGACCTCATCTCTACAATAAGTCCAAAATTAGCCAGGCATGGTAAAGTGTGCCTGTAGTTCCAGCTATTTGGAAGGCTGAGGCAGAAGGACCCCAGAGCCCAGCAGGTCGAGGCTGGGGTGGCTGTGAGTATGACACTGCACTCCAGCCTGGGCAACGGAGTGAGACACTGACTCAAAAAAATAAAATAAAAATAAAAAAAGCTGGGCTCGGTGGCTTAGCCTGTAATCCCGTGCTTTGGGAGACTGAGGTGAGTGGATTGCCTGAGCCCGCGGGTTCGAGACCCGCCTGGGCAACTTGGCGAGACCTCATCTCTACAATAAATAAAAAATTAGTCGAGTGTGGTAGTGCGCGCCTGTAGTTCTGGCTACTCGGAAGGCTGAGGCAGAAGGATCACTGGAGCCCAGCAGGTCGAGGCTGCGGTGGCTGGGAGCGGCCACTGCACTCCAGTCTGGACGACAGTGAGACTCCAACTCAAAAACAAAAACAAGAAACAAAAGAAGCTGGGTGTAGCAGTAACCCTATCTAGTCCAGAGGATTGCTTGAACCCAGGAGTTCAAGTCCAGCCTGGGCAATATAGTGAGACTTTGTTGCAAAAATAACTAATTAAAAAAAAATGTTAAGTGAATAGACTAGATCTCAAGCCTCATTATCTCCCTTGTAAACAGATTTAACAATATTATCTTCCCTATCTTATTATTGTAAAGATTTAAAGACAATATAGATACAAGAGCTTTTTTCTTAAAGCACTAGACAAATGTAAGGAGTTTCAGGAATATCCCTTAAAGGTTTATTCTATTAACTATTTGTAAATCCTTAAACTCCCCAGGATAAGTAAGTAAGAACCTGGCATCAATAGAGAATGTTTGGGCAACCCCATCAGGTACCCTCCCCTCCCATCGTGGGAGCTTTTCTGGCATGCTCACGCCCCCCCTCTCGACCTCCTGGGCTCCAGAGATCCTTCCACCGCAGCTTTCTAGGTAGCTGGAACTACAGGCTCATGCTACCACGCTGGGCTAATTTTTGTGAAGTTGCCCAGGCTGGTCTCAGACCCCTGGGCTCAGGCAATTCTCTTGCCTAGGCCTTCCAAAGTGCTGGAATTACAGGCTTGAGCCACCGCACCCAGCCAATCAAAAGCTTCTACAGCTGTACTCTGAGGCCTGCAGGGAACCCAAGGACTTTCTATGGCTGGACAGAGCAAGAGTTCAGCCAATGGGGAAATCCCAGGGGTAAGTCAGTATCCACCTGCCAGCCAAATCTGCCCTGCCACCTGTTTTTGCATGGCCCCCAAGCTAAGGATGGTTTTGGCATTTTTTTAATGGTTGAAAAAAATCTAAAGAATATTTTGTGACACATTAAATTTAAATGAATATAAAATTTCCATTCCAAAGGTTTGATTGGAATACAGGCAAGCCCGTTTGTTTACTTATCACCTATGGCTATCTTTTTGGGGGGAGGCGGGGTCTCACTCTGTAGCCCAGGCTGGAGTGCAATGGCTTGATTAGAATCACAGCTCATGGCAGCCTCAACCTCCTGGCTCAGTCGATCCTTCCACCTCAGCCTTCTGAGTAGCTGGGACTCCAGGTGTGCACCACCATGCCTGGCTAATTTTTTATTTTTTGTAGAAATGAGGTCTTGCTATGTTGCCCAGGCTAGTCTTGAACTCCTGGGATCAAGTAATCTGCCCACCTTAGCCTCCCAAAGTGCTGGGATTACAGACATAAGCCACTGGGCCCAGTATGGCCACTTTTGTGCTGCAACAGCAGAGTAGAGGAGTTGCAACAGAGATGCTATGGTCTGCAAAGCCAGAAATATTTACTAGCAAGCCCTGTAGAGAAAAGGCTTGCCCAACCCTCCACTAGAGCCAAAAGGAGTTTCACTGTGTGATGAAAGAGGCAGGCAAACACTGGTCAATAGAAGGCAGGAAAAGGGGGTCGAGATGTAAGAGAGAGAAGGTAACCTGGTTCCAGGGGAGATTAATCTGCTGCTCCCATCATAGGGAGAGCCTTTGTCACCTTGCCTTCAGCCTAGGGATCCAAGATACAATCTGCCCCTTTTTATGAGTAACCCCATCCTCTTTCCCTCCGTTTCTCCTTCCTTTCTTTCCTTCCCTCCCTCCCTCTTTCCTTCCTTCCTTTTTATAAGTGAGAAAGCCAGATTTGTTGAGAGGGCAGAGAAGCTCCCACACTGGGAGGGGACCCAAAGGGGTTACCCTTTTTTTGTTTTTGTTTTGAGTCAGAGTCTCATTCTGTCACCCAGGCTGGAGTGCAGTGGCATATTCACGGCCACTGCAGCATAGACCTGCTGGGTTCAGGTGATCCTTCTGTTTCAGTCTTGCAAGTAGCTGGAACTACAGGTGTATGCCACCATGCCTGGCTCTTTTTTGTTTTGTTTTCTATTACAGAGAGGAGGTCTCACCAAGTTGCCCAGGCTGGTCTTGAACCCATGGGCTCAGGCAATCCTCTCACCTCAGCCTCCCAAAGTACTGGGATTATAGGCGTGAGCCACTGCACCTGGCCTTCTTTTTTATTTTTTTAATTTTTATTTTAAAGCTATGGGGTACAATTCAGGGCTAGATATACAAATGGTCATTGTACAAGTAAAGTTTGGGCCTCACTTTGGTCCCCTGGAGCTGTCTTTTTTTTTTTTTTTGAGTTGGAGTGTCACTCAGTCGCCCAGACTGGAGTGCAGTGGCCGTTCCCGGCCACCGCAGCCTCGACCTGCTGGGCTCCGGCGATCCTTCCGCCTCAGCCTTCCAAGTAGCCGGAATTACTGGCACGCGCTGCCATTTTTTTTTTTTTTTTTGAGTTGGAGTCTCTCTCAGTTGCCCAGACTGGAGTGCAGTGGCACGCTCACAGTCACCCCAGTCTCGACCTGCTAGGTTCCGGGGGATCCTTCCGCCTCAGCCTTCCAAGGAGCTGGAACAACAGGCACGCACTACCATGCCTGGCTAATTTTTGATTTATTGTAGAGATGACGTCTCGATAAGTTGCCCGGGTGGGTCTTGAATCCATGGGCTCAGGCAACCCACTCACCTCAGCCTCCCAAAGGTGCGGGATTACAGGCTGAGCCACCGAGCCCGGCCCACCCCATAACTTTAAAATAAAAAATTTTTAAGTTAAAAAAAAGAAAACAAAATAACAAAATAAAATTATGAAACTCCAAAAAGAAAGAGACTCAGGCAAGGCTCAGAAGAGTCAGCACACAAAGACTCCAATCCCAAGTTGCAACCCTCCTCCTGACACTGAGCTGCTTTCCCAGGCCTCTCCAGCACAGTCCTCTAGTGCTCACAGAGGAAACGTTCTGCTGTCTTGTTTCTGCCATCTCCGCATCCCCCCTGCAACTGATGAGGCTGACGGCTCCCTAAGATCTGTCATGTCTGGTGCGCAGCCCTTGCAGTGGACTCGTACATTCCTCCCTCGGATTCCTTCTGCCTTCAGACCTCAGCCCTGAAAGTCCCTCCTCGTGAGTCTCCCTAGTCTCCTAGGTCAAGGAGCCTGAAATCAGATGGAGGGTTTGTGCTGGCTACTTTGAAGTTAACCCAAACTGCACATCTCTATTGTTGACAGATTTGGGTACTTTCCTGAGGCTTTCTACTTCCTGTAGAAGACGCCTCCTGCCCTTTAAAGTTGACACCTCTGCATCACCTACTTGTGACAAATAAGTCCCCCTGCTCTAACTTACCCACCCACCTGCCTCCCAGCAGCAGAGATGGTGGTTTTGAGGGGTCCTGGGAGGACAGCGGGAAAGAACCCCAACCCCCACCACACACACCTCCCTAAGCCTTCATCTCCGCTCTAGCATGAGTCTCCATGGTTCAAGAAGAGAGGTCTTAAAAGTTAGCCGGGCGTGGTAGCGCGCGCCTGTAGTTCCAGCTCCTTGGAAGGCTGAGGCGGAAGGATCGCCGGAGCCCAGCAGGTCGAGGCTGCAGTGCCTGGGAGCGGCCACTGCACTCCAGTCTGGGCGACAGAGTGAGACTCCAACTCAAAACAAACTAACAAACAAACAAACAAGAAGAGAGGTCTTCCTGATTCAGGTTACTCTGGTGGGGAGGATGTTCAGCTAAAGTGAAGTCTCTACCTGTAAGTCTGGGGTGAAAGGAAGAGCAAGACAGGAAGGAGGATCTGGTGAGGGAGCTGCTCCGTTCATTTTTTTTTTGTGAGTCAGAGTCACACTCTGTCATCTAGGCTGGAGTGCAGTGTCACGCTCAAGACCACCGCAGCCTCGACCCGCTGGGCTCCGGCGATCCTTCCGCCTCAGCCTTCCAGGTAGCTGGAACGACAGGCATGCACCATCACACCCGGCTGATTTTTTTTTAATTATTGTAGAAACAAGTTCTCGCCAAGTTGCCCAGGGGGTCCTCTCATCTTGGCCTCCCAAAGGGCTGGGATTACAGGCGAGAGCCACCATGCCTAACCTGCTCCATGCATTTTTTTTCCTCACTTGCCCTCGCTGTGCATTTGGACCTCCAACCACAGCTCTCCCCACAGACTGCACCAGGCTGAGCCACTTGTGCACTGGCCCACAGCTGAGGTGCCTGCTCTGGACAAGCTGGGGAAGTGCCTTACAATTCTCCTCCAGACCGACTCCTGCATCTTTGAGCACCTGCTGAGGAGAGGCCTAGGGGGTTGGGGAAGTCGAAGAACTAAATTTAGTCCAAAAGCTGCAACTTAAATTGGGTGGGTATTTACCCTGGGGAAGATGGGAGGGGGGAGGAGAGAGGAGTCCCGACCCAACTGAACTTTGAGACCACAGTTCACCCTGAGTGGCACTGACCCTAGAACTATAGTCCCCTCCCCCAGCAAACACCGAGGGGAAGCATCCTCAGCACGCCGCTGGCCTCTTGCATGCTTGCTTGACCTCTCTGGTGCATATCAAGTTTTTTCCCATCACCACCCCACCCCCATCTCAATTCTCAGGGGTCCAGTTCCTCTGAGTGCTTCCCTAAACACTCCCAGTGCACCAGACCTCAGGCCCCCACCCCCACACCTTGCCGCGCCGTGGCCTGCAGCTTCCCCTCTCCCAAGTCCTCCAGAGGCTTACAGAGGTCCATCAAGACCAGGAAAAGGCATGGCTTGGGGTCGGGTTCCCCTTCCCGAGAATGTCCACATTGACCCACAATGATCTCAGTGACCAGAGGAAGGAATATTTGGGGGCTGTGCTGGATCCTAGCTTTAAAATGAGGACAGAAGCCAGGCACTTTGGGAGGCCGAGGCGAGAGGTAATGCCTGAGCCCAGGAGTCGGAGACCTTGGTGAGACCTCGTCTCTACAATAAATCAAGAAAAATTAGCTGGGCATGCAGCACATGCCTGCAGTTCCTGCTACTTGGAAGGCTGAGACGGAAGGATCGCCTGAGTCCAGCAGGTCGAAGCCACGGTGGCCGGGAGCGGCCACTGCACTCCAGCCTGGGCGACAGAGTGAGACTCCAACTCAAGGAAGAAAAGAGGACAAAAGGGGGCAACCCTCAGACGAGAGCCCACCTCCGGGAAGTCAGAGGCTGGAGGCTGGGAGGCAGTCAAGGGTTGTCAGGAAGCAAGGGGTGCCGAAGCTGGGGGAGCCCTCCAGGGGCTGGGGCTGCGCTCTCCACCTGCGATTGGTCCTCAGGCTCGGGCCAAACTCCAAACCTGCCCGGCAACAGCCCCAGCGGAGGGCGGGGGACTTCAGGGAAGTCAGCTGAGCGGCCGCCGCCCAGAGCTCAGCTTCCAGGAATCCTGGGCGGGCCCAGCCTCCGCGGCCGGCCTCGGGACTCCGCCTCCTGTCGCCACAGGGCGGGCTGTCGGCCACCTCCCCGGTGCCCCGCAGCTTCGGTTCCCCTCCCAGGCTGAGCAGAGAGAGGAACACGTCGCCGACTGCTCCCGGGGCTGGGCAGAGCCGCCGAGGCCGGGCCTTCCCGCCCCCTCCCCTCGCCCCTGCCCCGGGGGGCTGGTCAGTTTCACTTCCCCGCCCCTCGACGCCCTCGTGCCTCCTTCCCCAGCCCCGGGCCTCCCGAGATGTGGTCCAGATTCCCCCTTGCAGCCGCTGGCAACCCGGGGAAAGCCCGAGTCCCGAGACCACAGGAGGGAGACCACCGGCAAGGCAATCCCCGGCTCCCCAGGTCCAGGTGTGCTCCGAAGACCGCAGTCGCCGAGTCCGGCTGTTCCGGCCGGCCCTTTGTGCAGGGTCTGGCTCTGCCGGCTGACGCAGACGCGGGGACGGGGAGGGCACTGCCCTCCGGGGAAGTCTGGCTTCCGGAGGCAGAGACTCAGCCTTGGGCCTCAGAAACGTAGGGGCTGGGTAGGCGAGCCCTGGGGAGACGCGTGTCCCCTCCCACGGCAGCTCTAGCAAGTTATTTACCTTGAGAGACCAGGCGAGCGGGGGAGGGGAAGGGTGAGCCATCTCTGAGGAATGTGCCTTGGGTTGGACATCCTGTATTGCCCCGGCCCCGCCCTCCACCCCGCGCCAGTCCCCTGGAGCCCGGCCGGCTCCTCCTCCTCCTCCTCCTCCTCCAGTCGCTTCCGCGGAGGAGGGCCTGGGGGGCGGGAATCACTTCCTTTTTCCCCACCCGGGAAAGGCATAAGCCAAGAGCTTGGGGAGGTGGGCAGAGCAGAGAGGCTGGCAGAGGCAGGAAGGCAGGCCCGGAGCAAGGGCGCAGGAAGAAAGGGCTCCGAAAAGCCAGCTGCCGCTCGGCTCAGCCCCCGATTCCAGAAGGCTTTCCAGAAAGACTCAACCTACCAAAAAGCCCATTTCTTTCCCTGGGCTCTGGAGCCAAGCGCCCAACTCCACACTTAAACTGGGAGAACTGGCGGCCCCTAGTGGTCAGCGGCCAAGCTGCAGGGCCTGGGGCGGGCCGGACCCTCTCCCTCTGAACGCCGCTCTTGATCTCAGGTGGTCTGGGCTCCTGGCCCAAACTTTCTCCTCCTGGGCTCTAAGTGCTGGTCCCTCTCCCGCCCTCCATTCCCACCCTGACCTCACGCTGCTCGGGTGCCCAGATGGCACAATGAAGAGCCTGTGTGTCATTTGTCATGATCATCTTTAATAAAAAATAAATTAGTTCTGGGGTGGGGGCCATTTTAGGAATTGAGTTGGGGCAGGGGGAGGGTGCCTTATGCCAACATTTGCCTTTTCCACCCTCTGTCCAGCCAGTCCCTACTCTGGGGACGCAGTCTCCTCCTGGGGCAAGGTAGGATTGGCAGTGGCCGACCCCATCCCTGGCTAATTAGGGAGGGAGGGCGAGAGCCTAGGTCAAGGGAGAGGAGAAATAAAGCTCAGGGCGTGAGCTGGGCGGGGATGGGGAGACCACATACTTAAGTCGCTTGGGTTAGCAAGGGACTGCCAACTTGTTTTCCTCTCAGCCCAGAAGTCCCAGGGAAACAGGTATCGTCCCCTCCCCCTCCCCTCTCAGTCTGTGCGACTTCCTTTTGAAACGTGATCCACATGTTTGGGCACACACGCATCCATGCGGGCCCAGATACACACCTGGGGGCACATGTGCACACACGCCATCACACCACCACACAGACCCAGCCGCATATCTTGGTAGTCGCTGTCAGTCACCTTGCCACCTTCGATCGCCCTGGAGGACATCCCTGGTGAGACTGGGACAGGCTGGAGAGCCCAGGAGTACAGAGTGAGCCTATCGATGGGTGGCCGATGGTGGCATGAGAAAACCATGAGGAGAGGGTCTCCTGGACCCATTTCAGGAGGGCTCCGGGGGAGACCGCTCCAGGACATGGGCACAAGAGCGGCAGCAGGTGGCTGTGTAGTAGGGGTAGACGCAGAGCCGGGCCTGTACCACCAGGGGGCAGTGTGGAGAGCTGTCCTTGCATTGATCATCTGGGGACAGAGGAGGCCAGAGGGCACAAGACGGTCCCCAAGATCCATCCGTCTGGCAGTGTGCTGCCCGCTCCCACCGGTCCTGTCTCATCTCGCCCCCTTCTTCAGCTAACTCCGCTCTTTAGGGGGTTGGGGAGTGGGGGCTCTTTACCAGGGCGCTGGCTGCAGGGCTGGCTGTTGCAGGGCCGTTTCCGGGAGGGCCGCAGGTGGGACGGGCATCGGGTGCCGAGGGTCTGGTTGGCGCTCAGGCACTGGACCTCCCTCGTCTGCACTCCCCCCTGGCAGGAGCGAGAACACTGCGGAGACCCCGGCTGCCATGTCAGAGCTTTGCTGTGCCCCGGGCGCCTCCTTAACCCCAGGCCGTCACCTCCCTCTTGGAAAGGGTGGTAGGGACTCTCCTGGGACATGATGAGGTCCCAGATGGAGAGGGCCCACCTGTCCTCCAAGTCAACAGGAAAGGGGAGCATGTCAAACCTCAGCTGGAGCTGGGCTCGGTGGCTCAGCCTGTAATCCCGCGCCTTGGGAGGCTGAGGTGAGTGGATTGCCTGAGCCCGCGGGTTCGAGACCCGCCTGGGCAACTTGGCGAGACCTCATCTCTACAATAAAATAAAAAAATCAGCCGGGCGTGGTAGCGCGCGCCTGTAGTTCCAGCTACTCGGAAGGCTGAGGCGGAAGGATCACCGGAGCCCAGCAGGTTGAGGCTGCGGTGGCCGGGTGTGGCCACTGTACTCCAGTCTGGGTGACAGAGTGAGATTCCAACTCAAAAAAAAAAAAAGAGAGAGACTCCAACTCAAAACAAACAAACAAAAAAAACCTCAGCTGGGCTTATGGGGGCACAGAGAGACCCTGGGGGGGTACAATGGGAGGAGCCCACCCGTCCCTGGAGGCCTAGGCAGAGAGGGCTTGGGAGCCAGGCACTCACCGGACTCCAGGGTGTAGAAAACCACCGGTCCTGGCAGACCTGGCCCTGACAGGGCTGCAGGGTGGGGGGCCTGGGGAGGTGGGAGCAGTTGCTGGGAGAAGTCACGTTGAACTCAGTCCCCAGCTTGGTCACGCAGATGATGTCTCTTCGCTGAGTGCCCGAGCCACACTCCGAGGAGCACTGGTGCAGGGGAAGGGGAGGGTGTGAGGGAGGGGCGAGAACAGAAACGGCTCCCAAGTGCCACGCGGGGTCCCGCTGAGCCCGCAACCACCCGGCCCCCTCCGGGCTCTCACCTCGCCCCAGGGTCCCGTGTACCAGCACCGTGTCATCTCACAGGGCCCCAAGCTGCAGGCACGCATGTCGGGGGGGCGGCTTCCTGGCGGACAGCTCTGCTCACCGGGTCCCACTCCTTCCTCCTGGGCCACCCCGAGGGCCGCCCCGCTCCCCAGGCAGACCACCGAACGGCGCTGGATTCCAGTCCCACACTCGGTGGAGCACTGTGGAGGAGAGCGGCCTGAGTGAAGGAGGCTGCTGGTGACCACGCGGAGCGGGGCGTTAGGTATGCGCGTGGCCTGGCCCTGGGAAGCGGGCAAGTACCAGCCAGGTACAAGGAATCCCAGCTGGCAGTCCAGGACCCTCAGGCATTTTTCTCTCTTTTTTTGAGTCAGAGTTTCCCTCTGTCGCCCAGGCTGGAGTGCACTGGCACGCTCACAGCCACAGTGGCCTTGACCTGCGGGTCTCAGGCGATCCTTCCACCTCAGCCTTCCAAGTAGCTGGAACTACAGACAAGTCATCAAGCCCAGCTAATTTTCTGGTTTACTGTAGAGACGGGGTCTTGCCAAGTTGTCCAGACTGGTCTCGAACCCGTGGACTCAGGCAATCCTCTCAACTCATCCTCCCAAAGTGCTGGGATTATAGTCATAAGTCACCACGCCTGTCCAGTTTTTCTCTCTTTTGAGTTCCCAGTGTCAAGCACATAGTAGGTGCTTGAGCAATAGAAGTATATTGAGGCTGAGCGCAGTGGCTCACGCATGTAATCCCAGGACTTTGGGAGGCTGAAGCGAGAGGACTGCCTGAGTCCAGGAGTCCTGGGCAATGTAGTGAGACCTCATCTCTACAATAAATTTTTAAAAATTAGCTGGGTGTGGTGGTGCACACCTGTAGACCCAGCTACTCAGGAGGCTGAGGTGGAAGGATCTCCTGAGTCCAGAAGGTTGAGGCTGCGGTAGCCATGTGTGTGTCACTGCACTCTAGCCTGGGCAACAGAGTGAGACTCCAACTCCAAAAAAAAAAAAAAGGTGAACTGTATTGAGCTGTGTTGGGAAGACTGACAGGGTGTCCTGGGGTGGTCACCAGGGACCAGGGACTTGGCTGGGGGGTGCGGGGCCCACCTTGGAGCTCCAGTCGCTGTGGAACCAGGCGGTGATACAGGGCCCCATGTCACAGGCCTCTCTGCTGGGGGGCCGCGGGGGGCCCGAGGCGCACTCCTGCTGGCCCACTTCGTCGCCGTTGTTCCCGACACAGCGAACTTGCCGGCTCCTCTGGCCACGCCCGCACCTCACGGAGCACTGAGGGGTGACAGGGAGTCCAGGAGCCAGCCTTCCGGGCTCTCTCAGCCAGTCCCCCCCCAGTTCTGTGGCTTCTGACCAGGTCCCACGGCTCAGTCTCTTATCTGACTCACATATCAGGGTCTACATGAGACCCTGTTTGTAGAAGAAGCTGGAAGCCCCCTCCTCTGGGACCCTCCCCATCCCCAGAGCCCCCTGGCCCGGCACACTCACCTGGCTCCATGGGGAGCCGACCTCCCAGTGGCCACAGAGGCGCAGCTGGCAAGTTTGGGTGACGTTGGGCCGGGGGAGATGTCCGCAGCGCTCTGGGGGCACAGAGGAGCCACCGCCCCCGAATTCTTGGCGACAGTGCAGCTGACGGTGCTGGGTGCCGGGGCCGCAGGAGCGGCTGCAGGACGTCCACTCACCAGCCTCCCAGCTGTGGGCAGGGCAGAGTGAGGCGTGGGCCAGGTGAGACGGGTGGAGAAGACACACGGGGCGTGAGGCCCCTCAGGTGGGCATGTGGCATGTGGGGACTGGGTTCCCTGTGGGGCTCGGGCTGCCAGGGTTTTCCTGCTGTCTGCAGGGTGTCCGCCTTCCTGATCTGATAGGGTCTCTCCGCAGCCAGGAGATGTGTGGAGTGCAGGGTCCAGGGAAGGCTCCGTAGGCAGCGAGGTCCAAGGCAGTGGCCGTGTTTCCAGTCCCCTAAGCCTCCCTGAGGGCCATACTCACTATGGGGGGCACGGGGGACCGTGGCAGGGCTCAGGGGAGGCGGGAGGCCTGGCTCCCCCAGCACAGGCGCGTTCATCTAGTTCCTCTCCCGACTCACGAGAAACGCAGAGGAAAACGGGGCGCCAGACACCTGGAGGGGATGAGAGGGCGGCTGGGAGAGGCGGATGGCTGAGCCTGGGTTCCGTGGGGTCCCCGGCATATGTGTGGCCCCAGGATCGCCAATGTGGGATCAGGAGTGTCGAGCTGGGGATCTGGGCTGAAGGTGCCAGGAGCACAGGCGTGAGGCGGGGCTCACCTTTCCCACAGGACGCCGAGCACTCGGAGTGTCCCACTCGTTTCCAGTATCCAGCCGGAGCCCCCAGGGGTGTCCTGGGATGGGGTGGGGCAGGCATCTGGGGGATCCGCACCTGCCGCTGGAGGGTGCCCGGTGTCCGGGCTGGGCGGGGCAGGGATGCAGGCGGAGGCTCCACCCTCAGAATCTCTGTGCAGGGAAGCCCGGCAGGCAAGTTAGATGCCCTCCCACTGCCTCGGAGCCTCCCTTGCAGCCTCCCCCTCCTCTTTCCAGGCCTAGGGATCAGAGTCTCACCAGGCTGAAGCTGGGGGCGCGGCGGCTCTGGGCTGGGGTTCTCAAGGGCTGGAGGAGGTGAAGAGATGACATACTGATAAAAGACGCCTGGGTTTTCCTCCTGAAAGATCATCTGGGGAGAAGAAAAGGGCATGAATGTCCAGGGGTGGCTTAAGGGCATGTTACCAGCTCTTGCCCCCATCTTTTTTTTTTTTTTTTTTTGAGTCGGAGTCTCACTCTGTCGCCCAGACTGGAGTGCAGTGGCCGCTCCCGGCCACCGCAGCCTCGACCTGCTGGGCTCCGGCGATGCTTCCGCTTCAGCCTTCTGAGTAACCGGAATTACAGGCGCGCGCTACCACACCCGGCTGATTTTTTGATTTATTGTAGAGATGAGGTCTTGCTGCCCAGGCGGGTCTCGAACCCGCGGGCTCAGGCAATCCACTCACCTCAGCCTCCCAAAGGCAAGGGATTACAGGCTGAGCCACCGAGCCCGGCTTCCCCCACTTGACCCCATGACTCTGCCCTTAGGGGAACGCCCCACCCCCGCCATCTAGCTGCCCCAGGCCCCAAGCTCACGTAGACATCCACAGGCTGCGTCGTGGGCCCTTCCGCTGACAGGTTCTCCCCCTTGCCCTCCTCCCGGGGAGGACGGTCATATCGGAAGACGGTCCCGCCGGCCGTGTAGGACCCAGGGGGGTCCACAGCCCAGTTCCCGTTGATGATGGACCGGCCCCCAGGGCCTCGAAGCGCTGCATGGGGAGACGGCAAGCGGGAAGGCCAGGGTGGTCCTACCTTCCTCCCTTCCAACCATCCTCAGCCTAGGGAGGCTCCCACTGGAGCCTGAGATACCCCGAGATGCCCACAGGGGAGGGAGACCAGGAGTGAACGGCGGCCGTCGGGCACTCACCCAAGTAGTTGGAGCTGGGCCGCAGCTGGGCAATCTGGAGCCGCGAGGCCCCCGCAGGAATCCACAGGATCTTCTGGTAGCCCAGAGGGCCCCCTCGGTCCGTGAGGTTCCCCGAAACAAGGTGACAGGTGGAATCGTCACCCCCACAGACGCCACAGCCATCCGGATGCCTGCCAGAGCCAAGGATCCCATCACAGCCGGGGCTCTGGAGAGAGGGAGGTAAGGCAGGGCCACAAGGAAGCCAGATAGCACCTGCCCCTCCCCGGCCACACGGGACCCTCTGCCCCCTACCCGTCATGCTTCCTGCACTACAAGTGAGAGCCCTGCCATCCCCAGCCAGACCCAGGGACATGACATGTCCGACAGGATCCTTCCTTCAGACCACCTCTTGGTTCTGCTCAGCCCAGGCTGGCAGGTGAGTATTTTTCCTTGGTGATTTGTCTGTCGCTGTTTTGTTGCAATGACGAATGAAAGAGACTCGTGTGTGTTGTGTGTGTGCGCACATGTGTGTTCACCTGTGTGTGCACCCCATCTTCCCTCACCAGACAGCGTCCGGCCACACAGATGTCAGGGGCTCCGGGCTGACACAGGGTCCCATCCTGGACCTTTTCGGTGTGGCGAACATAGAAACGGAAGCCACGGGGACGGCAGTTCAGTTCACAGCGTTGGGAGCCCTGAACTAAGAGAGAGGGTAGAAGGTGGTTGGCGGAGGACCCTGGGGGCAGGGTAAGTGGGAAAGGCCCCAGGGGCGTCCGTCCTGAGGTTGCCCAGGCTACTGTGGATGAAGGGAGCACACAGCAAATTCACATGCAGAAAAGTTGGCCAGGTCAACTGAAGTCACTGAGACCATCGAGGGGGTTTTGTTTTTTTGAGTTGGAGTCTCACTCCGTCACCCCGACTGGAGTGCAGTGGCACGCTCCCGGCCACCGCAGCCTCATCCTGCTGGGCTCCAGCCATCCTTCCGCCTCAGCCTTTCAAGGAGCTGGAACCACAGGCGTGAGATACTACGCTTGGCTAATTTTTGATTTATTGTAAAGATGAGGTCTCGCCAAGTTGCCCAGGTGGGTCTTGAGCCCGTGGACTCAGGCAATCCACTTGCCTCGGTCTCCCAAAGTGCTGGATTACAGGCTGAGCCACCGAGCCCAGCCTATCAAGGAGGTTTTGAACTGAAAGAGGAGAGATCCTTGAACCTGCGATGATGAGTTCAGCGCTCATGAGGGCTTGTCTTGGTGTCAGGTTGAGAGGGGCCCAAAATCAAGGGCATGGAAACCTGGAAACACGACGGCACCTGGGAGCCATTGCACACCCCATCTGCTGGGACGGACTCCCTTCCCAGAGGAATCCAGAGGAAGGTCACCTCTGGCGCTCCCTCCTCCCAGCCTGACCATCTGACAGCTAAAGCCGCTGTCAGAAAGCTCCTCCTCTTTCCAGTCCTGTGCTAGGTCTCTTCAACCCAGCCCAGGGAGCGAGAAAAAGGCAGACCTGGGGGAGAAACAGAAGGGCCTACATGGAGATGCAGAGGGCTAGAAATCCTTCAGGGATGGGCATAACCCGGCGTCTCCCTCTCCCCGTCACCCCCAGCCCTGAGCCACCCTGCCCAGGGCGAGCTAGAAACCTCACCTTCCGTGAAGGGCTCCCACTGGTACAGTTGGCCCATGAATTCCTGGGAGTCAAAGGCCGCGCACTGCAGGGCCCGGGGGTCCGGCTGCTCAGGGGGGCAGGGCTAGGATGGGGGGATACAAAGGATTACAGGGGTGTGGGTCAGGGCTGCCCCTGGGGAGCAGCGCAGGGGCAGGTCTGTGGAAGAGCTCCGAGGCCCTGCCCAGAGGAGGCCAGATGCCAAGGGCCTCCGCCCTCAGGTCCAGATGGGACATGGGACAAGCTGAGGACCCAGACTCACTGTCGGGGAAGCCGATCTGGAGTCTGGCAGGGAGGAGAGTGCAGGGAAGAACTCACCGCTTGGCTGCAGGCTCTCAGCTGCTCTCTCTCCCCAGGACATCTTGGGACCGGGCTGCTGGGAGCAAAGAGGCTCCAGAGGGGGCTGGCGTGGGGGCCGGCGCTCAGCAGAGGCAGCCAGCCATCTGGGTGGTGGGGGGCAGACTCCACGCGGGACCCGCGAAGAATCCCCCCAGGTCTCCAGGGCCCCTGGTTCTGCTGGCCTCGGCCCCGAGGGACAGAAGGGAGAGGGTCAGGGCGTCTCCCTCCTGCCTGGGGACTGACCCAACCCTGGGAACTGGGCATTCTCGGCCGAGGGGACACCGGGAAGGGGACGCTTTCTCCTGAGGATGAGGTGGGCGAGAGGGTCTCTGTGCCAGAGGCCTGGGCTCTGGGCTGGGGCTGTGAGGGGGCAGGCCCGGTTCTGGGGGGCGGCTCTGTTCGAGCAGCTTCGGGGCTTAGGGCTTCTGCTGGGGGCAATGGTGTGTGGGCAGACAGTTGTGTAGGAGGGAGCTGAGTTTGGGGGCTGTTCTTTGCAGAGGCTGGCTCTGCTCTCGGAGTCGGGGACGGAAGGGGCTCTTCCCCTCCGGGAAGGCTCTGTGCCAGCTCAGATCTGGGCGGCCTCCTGGGGTGCCTGCGGTTCCGATGCAGTGGCAGTGCAAAGGGCACGCGCCCGTAGCCGAACATTCCAGGCTTGATGGGGTCTCGAACCCGGGGCCTGGGAAGACATTGCGGACGTGGGATCACAGCTCTGGCCAGCTCTGACCCTGTCTCCCCAGACTACCTCCTGGCACCGAAACAAGCCCGCCAAAGCCAACTGTGTGCCCATTCCATCATACACCAGTCCCGCCTCCTGCCCAAGGCCGCTGCTTCCGCAAAGCCTCACCTCCTGGTCTCCTGCGTCTCCTCTCTCCCAAGCTGCGAGGCAGGACCCCGATGTGGGCCACCCCTTCCCCGAGACTGTGGCCTGTACAGGGGGAGGGTTTCTCGGGGAGTCTGGGGCCTGGGGCCCTGAGCCCGGGGGAGGGGGAGAAGGGCTTCTGGATGTCTTGGGGGCCGGGGAGGCAGGGGCAGGCTCGGGTGGAGGTGAGCTGTAGGGAGCTGACAGGTCCGGCTCCGGCGCTGCACGCCCACCCCACAGGGCTGGGAGCAAGAGGCCCACTGGTCCCAAGGTCCCCAGACACCCTCAGGGCCCTGGCCCTCCTCTGGGGGTGCCGAAAGAGAGTGTCCGGACAGCACCTAAGTAGAGAAAGAGGCCAGACAGAACCAGAATGACTTAGTGGGAACGACGCAGACCAACGCTGGAGTCTGAGGAACTGTCACCAGCCCAAGGTCACATTCAGTAGTATAGGCTGGACTAGAACTTGGCCTTTTGGTGTTATTTGGCAAGGAGCTAGGGAGCTGGCAGGGGAGGTGAGAGGGGCCTAGGCTCAGCAGAGGGTGCGGGGACTGGGGGTGTGGCCTGGAGGGGGGGCCTGGGGGGGGTACCAGCTGGTACAGCTGCTCCCTTGTCCAGAGCTCACCTCCTGATCCAGGCAGAGCTGAGGGAGGGACAGGAGTAGCATCAGACACAGCCAGGGCCTGCAAACCACCGGCAGGAGCAGACGTCAGGCTGGAGCCAGAGGGCGTCACAACACCGCCCCCACCCAGGCAGGCTCCCACATCCTGACTGCCGGCTCCTCAGAAAGCAGAAGCTCCTCACCACTTCCCCTGCACCTCCCAGAGGTCCCTTTCTCTCACTTGCAGAGGGACAGAGCCATCCCTCCGCCCGGGCAGTCCCTCCTCTTACCTGCCCGCCCACTTCTCCATGCTTCTCCCTGGATTGCCCCAGGGCGAGGGAGGAGGGGACCGGTGGCAAACTCTACTCGGGCATCTAGGCTGGAGGGCTGCACCCTGCAGGTACGGAAGCTCGGGTGACTCTGCCAGCCTCCAGAAGGCTCCAGGGGAAGGGATGACTCCTCAGGACAGCTCGGAGAGGCTGAGAGGCAGGGAGGGCCGGCCCACCCCTTTATGACCCCAAGGGCGGAAGCAGGAAGGAATGCCGCCGGGTCCCTCTGCAGAGGCCGGAGGGTGGGGGTCTGCCCTCTGCCTGCCAACTTAGGCTCAGTCCCCTGCCCTGGCCCTGCAGGGGCTCTTAGCCCCTCCCTAAGCCCCACCCTGGGTCTGTTTCTAGGCCAGCTCAGGCACACATGGGGGCTCTTGGCATGGCCTCCACTCCTGCCCTCCCAGAGGTGCCCAGAAAGTGGAGGAGGGAGGCTCAGGTGAGGATGTGCCAGACACCTCTGAGGAACTGACAAGAAGTCCTTGGGGTTTTCCAGAAGCAAGATCCTCCGAAACCATCTCCATTCCCTGCCTGCCACCCAGCTCTTTCCTCCCCCTTAGGACGCGCACATCCCGGCCGGCCGAGGGGTAAGCTTAGAGGCCGCTGGTCTAATCTCTAGAGAAGAAGCAAGCAACTGGATCACCTCCCTGGGGCCAGTGTCTGGGCTTATTTCCTGCACAGCTCTGATGGCCAGGGGACCTGGGGAGGAGGGGTGCAGCTGGAGTAGCCCCTTCTCCCAGTCACAGGCCCCTCGTGTGGAAGAGGCGGGAAGTCCATCCTAGAGTCTACCTTTGAACACTGGGGACTCAGGGCTTGGAAACCCCCTCATGCCTGACTCCCCCTACCCGTCCTCCAGCTCACTTTGAATCCTTCCCACCCCGTTCCTCACCCCTCTCTTAGTTCTGCTTTCCAGGAAAAAAAAAAACCTGTTTCTGTTGGATCCGAAAGGCACCCGGGAAAGGAGGCCAGGAGCCGTCTTGAGGTGGGCCAGCCCAGGACAGGAAGATGGCAGAGGGAAGGGTAGGAATGTGCCCCGCTCCCCTCCCTGAGACCCCAGGACTTGGGCATTTGAGGATCAGAGTGGCCGAGCCAGAATGGGTAGGGTCACCTCACTGCTGGGTGGGGGGATGGCCACTGAGGTTAGTAGCTCCGCCCTGCCGGGAGGCAGGAAGCCAGGAGGCCGGGGTCCCAGGAGAAGGCCCACGGTCCACCCACGTCTTCGGCCCTCGGCCTGCCTGCTACTCGAGGCTGAAGGGAAGACAAGATGGGGCGATGGTCAGCGCCTGCCCCTTCTGCGATGCCGCATCCCCTCCCGCTCCGCTTCTCTCTGCCACCCCAGATCTCTCGCTGCTTCTCTCCACGGGTCGACCCAGTACACATAATCCCGTCCTGAGCTGGGTTGGCTTTGGCAGTTCCCCGGAGGAGTGAGGGGTGGGGGTGACGTGAGCTCCTGGGGCCGGGGCCAGGCCTGGCTCCCTCTCTGGAAAAGTCCCACCCCACCCTCCCCTGCACGGCCGGGCAGGGGGCCCACACCCCCTCCTCTGCGGAAACAGACACACATTTGTGCCTTTCACCCCCTTCGTGCCCTCTCATCGGGTGTCTCTCGCTGCCCCTGCCCGGGACCAGGAAAGCCGGGGTCAGAAGTGGTCCCTCTGGGGCCCGGCCGGACCCTGGTCTGGACAAACCTGGGCTCCTTCTGGCCACACCTCCCCACACAGGCCAGAGGTCAAGGAACAGAGCCCTGAGCAGGGCTGACCCCTTCACCCCCAGGTGACTCACCTCTGGGAAGTGGGTCAGTGCTGGGGAGCAGGGGCAGTATGTTTCTGGGCTGGTGGAGAGTCCCTGTCCTGGGCCAGAGCGCCCTGGTCCTCACAGCGCCCTGGAGAACCTTACCGACAGGTGTCTTTTCAGGCAGCCTCTCCGCCGCCAGGCTGAGCGGGATCAGGGCACCCACCAGCATCCCTCCCAGCGGCTCTGCCCCGACCCCGGGCGGGAAGGGGGTCAGGGTGCACGTCCTGGAGGCGCCCTCTCCCGGGGCGCAGGGCGCGAGGCGCCGGCGCGTGCGGGGCGGTCTGGGGTATGTTTTCCAACTTTACTATGTGACTTGGCAGGAATTTTGGCTCGCTCCCCGCCCGGGTGACGGCCGGAGTTCCTCGGACCAGACCCCCTCCCCAGGAATGCGACCCCAGGGGCTGGCGGACCTTCCGCGGCGACCGCAGCGCGGGCCGGGGGCGCGGGGAGCGGGAGCGGGTGCGGCGCGGGCGCGCGGGGCCCGCGGGGGGCGGCCGGGCCGGGGTCCCGGGGAGGGTCTCTACCTGCTCTGCGCGCCCCGGCGGCCCGTCGCCCTCCGGCGCCCGCGCGCTCTCCCGCGGCAGCCTCGCTCGGCGGCGGCCGCTCCGGCCCCTGAGCCGCGCTCCGGACCCCGCCGCCCCGGCCGCGGCCCCGCCCCGCGCCCCGCCCCGCCCCGCCCCCGCCACGCGCCCCTCGGCGGCCCGGGGTGCGGGCGGCCGACCCCGCGGCCCCCGCCCGCCGGGCCACCCCGGGCCGCGCGCCGGCCGCCCCGACGGCCGCGGCGGGGAAGCCGGGCGCGCAGCCCCGCCCTCGGGGCGTCGCGCCCCGGGCCGGCGGGCGCGGGCGCGGGCGGGGGCGGGCGGGGGGGGCCTCGAGGGGCGCCGGCCTCGGGGGCCGGGGCGCGCCCGACCCCGATCCGCGTCGAGCAGGGCCCCCTCCTCCAGGCAGCCTGCCCGCGAGCCGTCGCCCTGCCGCTGCCGGCGGGCCCGGGACCGCTGTGAGCTCCGGACTCGTCGTCCGTGCAGTTGCGCGCTGGGAACCCCGAGCAGGCCGGCCTGCCGCCTGATGAGTCATGCCGCTCTGGATTTGAGTCCCAGCTCGGGCACTTGCCAGCTCTGTGGCCTTCGGTGAGAGCTTCAGCCTCTCTGTGCTGCAGCGTGCTCATCTGTGAAAGGGGCTCCTCTGGTGCATGGGATAGGCTTGGCGATGGCCGTCCACCCCTTCACGTCTGGAAGAAGGCGCCCGGACTCGGTAGTGTGGGTGCCCTCTGGGGGTACTCAGGGTCGGGAGAGGGGTGAAAAGGGCTTTTGCTCTTTACTCTGTGTGTCCATATGTCGTGTGAACTTTTAAACAAGTTATGCATGTATTGATGGTAAAAATAAATAATGTGTGTAAAATGGCTGACATAGAGTAGATGATAAATGGGCACTGCTGTTTTAGAACTTTTACTTTTCAAGTGGGCCGGTGACTTGTGCCTGTAATCCCAGCACTTAGGAAGTGAGAGGATTGCCTGAGCTCAGAGGTTCAAGACCAGCCTGAGCGACATGGTGAGACCTCGTCTCTACAATAAATTAAAAAACAGGGGGCATGGTGGCCATTGCCTGTGGTTCCAGCTACTTGGAAGACTGAGGCGGAAAGGGTCACCTGAGCCCAGCGGGTAGAGGCTGCGGTGGCCGTGAGCGTGCCACTGAATTCCAGCCTGGGCAACAGAGTGAGACTCTGACTCCAAAAAACAAACAAAAAAACTTTTACTTTAGAGTTTTATTGGGTCTACTCAGTGTTTAAAAGTTGCTTTTGTGTGCGTGTGACTTGTGGATACCCAATTTAAAGCCACAATTTTTTTTTTTTTTTTTTTTTAGTCAGAGTCTCACTCTTTAGCCCAGGCTGGAGTGCAATGGCTTGCTCACAGCCACTGCAGCCTCAACCTGCTGGGCTCAGGCGATCCTTCCGCCTCAGCCTTTTAAGTAACAGAAACCACAGGCATGTGCCACCATGCCCAGCTTAGTTTTTTGATTTATTGTAGCGATGAGGTCTCACCAAGTTGCCAGGGCTGATCTTGAACCCCTGGGCTCAGGCAATCCTCTCACCTTGGTCTCCCAAAGTTCTGGGATTACAGGCATGAGCTACGACTCCCAGCTAAGCCAGGATATTTTATAATTTATCTTGAAAAACTAAAACATGGCTTGGCACAGTGGCTCGCACCTATGATCCCAGCACTTTGAGAGGCCAAGGTGAGAGGATTGTCTGAGCCCACGAGTTCAAGACCAACCTGGGAAACTTGGCGAGACCTCGTCTCTACAATAAATCAAAAAATTAGCCAGGCGTGGTGGCGCATGCCTGTGATGCCAGCTACTTGAAAGGCTGAGGCAGAAGGATCTCCTTAGCCCAGCAAGTCAAGGTTGCGGTGACTGTGAGTGTGCCACTGCACTCCATCCTGGATAACAGAGTGAAAGTCCAACTGAAAAAAAACAAGCCAGGCTCAGTGGCTCAGCCTGTAATCCCTCGCTTTTGGGAGGCTGAGGTGAGTGGATTGCCTGAGCCCGCGGGTTCAAGACCCGCCTGGGCAGCGAGACCTCATCTCTACAATAAATCAAAAAATCAGCCGGGTGTGGTAGCGCATGCCTGTAATTCCGGCTACTCGGAAGGCTGAGGCGGAAGGATCGCCGGAGCCCAACAGGTCGAGGCTGCGGTGGCCGGGAGCGGCCACTGCACTCCAGTCTGGGCGACAGAGTGAGACTCCAACTCAAAAAAAACAAAAAAAACAAACAAAAAAACTAAAACACAAATGTGAAAGTTGTAACAACATTGTCCTGCATCCCCACAAGATAACAGAGATCTTTGGTTCCCCCACTTAGCATTTCTTGGGCACCTTTTGCACTTAGTGTTTAGGGCACATTAGAAGACAGTCTCAGCTGGGCTGGGTGGCTCAGCCTGTAATCCCAACACTTTGGGAGGCGGAGGCGAGTGATTGCCTGATCCCGGGGTTTGAGACCAGCCTGGGCAACCTGGCGAGACCTCGTCTCTACAATAAATTTTTTAAAAAATTAGCCAGGCATGGCAGTGCATGCCTGCAATTCCAGCTTCTTGGAAGGCTGAGGCAGAAGGATCGCCAGAGGCCAGCAGGTCAAGGCTGCGGTGGCCGTGGGTGTGCCACTGCACTCCAGCCTAGGCGATGGAGTGAGACACCAACTCAAATAAATAAATAAGTAGATAGAAGACAGTCTCGCTGGGCACAGTGCTCATCCCTGTAATCCCAGTACTTTGGGAGGCTGAGACGAGAGGATTGCCTGAGCCTGGGGTTCGAGACTAGCCTGAGCAACTTGGAGAGACCTCATCTCTACAGTGAATCAAAAAATTAGCTGGGTGTGGTGGTGCGTGCCTGTGGTTCCAGCTACCTGGAAGGCTGAGGCGGAAGGGTCACCTGAGCCCAGCAGGTCGAGGCTTTGGTGGCTGTGAGCATGCCACTGCACTCCAGCCTGGGAGACAGAGTGAGACGCCAACTCAAATCAAAACAAACAGCAACAACAAAAGAAGGCAGCTTCAGGGAGTTTGGCCTAGGTCAGGATCAGACACTGTAGATAACAGAGGCCACAGGAAGGTTACTACTGGGCTAAGCAAAAACAGATATTATCTCTAAGAAGATGATGGGTGTGAAAATATAAAACACTTTTAGCCAGGCACAGTGGCTCACATCTGTAATCTCAGCACTTTGGGAGGCAGAGGAGAGAAGATTGCCTGAGCCTAGGGGTTCAAGAACAACCTGGGCAATTTGGTGAGATCTCATCTCTACAAGAAACAAAAAAAAAAGAATGAAAGAAAAATGAGCTGGGCATGGTGTTGCACATCTGTAGTTCCAGCTACTTGGAAGGCTGAGGCGGAAGGATCACCTGAGCCCAGCAGGTCAAGGCTGTGGTGGCCATCATGGTGCCACTACACTCTGGCCTGAGCTACAGAGTGAGACTCCAACTCAAAAGAAAAAAAAAGTTACAATGAAAGAATTGTATCCCGAGCCACACATTGGTGGGGCATATCTGTAGTCCCAGCTACTTAGGAGGCTGAGGTGGGAGGATCACTTGAGGCCAGCAGTTCAAGTACAGGCTGGGCGGCATGACAAGACCACACCTCTAAATACATGCATAAATAAGGAATTAATAAGGAATTGTATGCTCATTTGAAGTTTAACCTGCATATTTTTTTCTCAATCCCTAAATTCTTTCAGGACAAGGCTATTTATGCTATTTTGTATCCTTTGTATGTTTTGCATTTGTGTTTTATTTTTGTATTTGTACAGTTACAAGAACTATTTGAATTGGAATGTTGTAGAACAGACCGAAGAGTCCCAGGTGCCCAGACCTGCTCTCTCGGCTTCTCCAGCCAAACGGAGAGGCCCACAGGCGTGCAGGCACGCTGGCTGAGGACATCTGGGACCTCTGTGCGTTCGTGGGGTTGCAGGAAAGATTGCTAGAGTTTCCATTTCTGTATTCTGTTTTTTGTTTGTTTGTTTGTTTCTGAGTTGGAGTCTCACTCTGTCGCCCAGACTGGAGTACAGTGGCCGCTCCCGGCCAGCGCAGCTTCGACCTGCTGGGCTCCGGCGATCCTTCCGCCTCAGCCTTCCAAGTAGCTGGAACTACAGGTATGCGCTACCACGCTCGGCTCATTTTTTGATTTATTGTAGAGATGAGGTCACGCCTGCCCGGGTGGGTCTCGAACCCGCGGGCTCAGGCAATCCACTCACCTCAGCCTCCCAAAAGTGCGGGATTACAGGCTGAGCCACCGAGTCCGGCTTTGTATTCTGTTTTTCAAGAGAAGTTGTAAAATACCCTAGGTTTTTTTTTTTTTTTTTTTGGAGTTGGAGTCTCACTCTGTTGCCCAGGCTGGAGGGTAATGGCACGCTCATGATCACTGCAGCCTCGAGCTGCTGAACTCAGGCGATCCTTCAGCCTCAGTCTTCCAAGTAGCTGGAACTACAGGCACGCGCCACCACACCTGGCTAACTTTTTGATTTATTGTAGAAACAAGGTCTCACGAAGTTGATTGGGCTGGTCTTGAACCTCTAGTCTCAGGCAATCCTCTCGCCTCCACCTCCCAAACTGCTGGGATTACAGGCTTGAGCTACCGCACCTGGCTGTATCCTAGTTTTAAAATTAAAAAGTCAGCCGGGCTCGGTGGCTCAACCTGTAATCCCGCGCCTTTGGGAGGCTGAGGTGAGTGGATTGTCTGAGCCCGTGGGTTCGAGACCCGCCTGGGCAGGCGAGACCTCATCTCTACAATAAAATCAAAAAATTAGCCGGGCGTGGTAGCGCATGCCTGTAAATCCGGCTACTCGGAAGGCTGGGGCAGAAGGATTGCTGGAGCCCAGCAGGCGAGGCTGCGGTGGCCGGGAGCGGCCACTGCACTCCAGTCTGGGCGACCGAGTGAGACTCTGACTCAAAAAAAAAAAATTAAAAAGTCGCAGCCGGACTCGTGGCTCAGCCTGTAATCCCATGCTTTGGGAGGCTGAGGTGAGTGGATTGCCTGAGCCCGCGGGTTCAAGACCTGCCTGGGCAACTTGGGGAAACCTCATCTCTACAATAAATAAAAAAATCAGCTGGGTGTGGTAGTGCATGCCTGTAATTCCAGCTACTCGGAAGGCTGAGGCAGAAGGATCGCTGGAGCCCAGCAGGTCGAGGCTGCGGTGGCCGGGAGCGGCCACTGCACTCCAGTGTGGATGACAAAGTGAGACTCCAACTCAAAAAAAAAAGAATAAAAAATTAAATTAAATTAAAAGGTCACTGAGAAAAATAGTTAAAACACAAAATACACATGAAAACATGACTGTGGATCAGATTTACCTGCAGACCTCCAGCTTGTGCCTCTCCTCAAAGCATTCTCTGTCCTGGTCCTGTGACCCTAAACACTTAGGAAAATGGGTCAATGTCCCCATCCCAGGACGGGTGGTTTTTCTGGGGACTCCTGGTGACACAGTCCTAACCCAGAGGCATATTTTCAGTGCTAGCTTTGGAGGGGAAGCCCCTTTGCCCAGACCTCAGAGTCAGATGACAAGACGCCCAGCCTTCAGGGGCAGAGGAAGATATTTTCGGCAGGACCGTTCCAGGCAGGCCCAGTCACACCCCATCAGCATCCGCTTATCTGCAAGGAGACAAGTTGCAGGACAGGAGCGCGGAGGGGAGCCTGGCAGGAGGGAAAAGGTCCGCCTTTGACATTTATAACTGCTGAGAACCGAAGTCAGAAATAGTCCTTTCCATTAAGACATGGCTGCTGCCCAAGGACTCACGAGATTTACTGCGGCTATCATCGCCCATAGCTTGGTGGTCTGAAAATACTGTATAAAGAAAAGAATGTCCTACGCCTTAACAACGTGTGAAGTATCAGATTAAATTTGTGGACGCTTGGCCATTGCTTTACTAAACTCCGGTGTGGCCATGTGCTCTTTGAGCTATGGCTGCCACCATGTTTCCTAAGCTTTGGCCCTCTCTCCTACCTTGGGGAGGTGAATTTCCTCTCTCTCATTTACTGGCTTTCTTTTTTTTGAGTTGGAGTCTCACTCTGTCGTCCAGACTGGAGTGCAGTGGCACGCTCCTGGCCACCGCAGCCTCGACCTGCTGGGCTCCGGCGATCCTTCCACCTCAGCCTTCTAAGCGACTGGAACTACAGGCGCGCGCTACCACACCTGGCTAATTTTTGATTTATTTTAGAGATGAGGTCTCGCCAAGTTGCCCGGGTGGGTCTCGAACCTGCGGGCTCAGGCAATCCACTAGCCTCGGCCTCCCAAAGTGCTAGGATTATCTCTCATTTATTTTCTAGCCTTTGCCTTGGTAAGCACTGGCCAAGCCATGTGCTCATTAAGCTATGTTCAGGCCATGTATCCTAGCTTTGGCCCCCTCTCCTACCTCGAGGAGGTGAATCTCCTCTCTCTCACTAATTTACTTTCTAAATAAACTATATTTTCCACTCTAAAAAAAAAAATTTGTGGACACAGTCTCACGGGTAAAAGAAGGTGTGTTTGTTTGTTTGTTTTTTGAGTCAGGATCTCACTCTCTCACCCCGGCTGGAGTGCAGTGGCACAACCATGGCTCACCACAGCCTCGACCTCCTGGGCTCATGCGATCCTTTCACTTCAGCCTCCCAAGTAGCTGGGACAACCTTGCAAGCGCCACCACACCCGGCTTATTTTTTTAATTTTTTGAAGCCACAAGGTTTCACTATATTGCCCAGGCTGGTGGTCTCAAACTCCTGGGCTCAAGTAATCCTCCTGCCTTGGTCTCCCAAAGCTCTGTGATTAAAGACATGAGCCACTGCGCCTGGCCAAAAAGAAGTTTTTTAAAAGAGTATGTAATGAGAGGTTCATCCAGAATTATCTCTAGGGATAAGACCAACAAAGGACAGAGAAAGGGGATGGACTAAGTACTGGTCTGATTAAGCAGAACATGCTGATTTAATAATAATAATAACAACAACAATAACAAAATAAAGTTAACACGTGTCCAGCACTTACTCTGGGCCCCGGGCCCTTGTGAGAGCCTCACATAGATTACTTCACTCTGTCCCCATGATAACCCCGTGAGGTGGGGACTGTTATACCATTTACAGATTTGCAAACAATGACATATAACAAATCCAGTGATTTGCCCCAAATCTATCAGCTAGAAAGGGAGCCAGGATTTTTTTTTTTTTTTTGAGTTGGAGTCTCGCTCTGTTGCCCAGACTGGAGTGCAGTGGCCGCTCCCGGCCACTGCAGCCTTGACCTGCTGGGCTCCAGTGTTCCTTCCGCCTCAGCCTTCCAAGTAGCCGGAACTACAGGTGTGCACTACCACGCCTGGCTAATTTTTTTATTTATTGTAGAGATGAGGTCTCACCAAGTTGCCCGGGCGGGTCTCGAAACCACGGGCTCAGGCAATCCACTCACCTCAGTCTCCCAAAGGTAGGGGATTACAGGTTGAGTCACCGAGCCCGGCTGAGAGCCAGGATATATATATATATATATATTTTTTTTTTTTTTGTGAGTTGGAGTCTCACTCTGTCGCCCAGACTGAAGTGCAGTGGCCGCTCCCGGCCACTGCAGCCTCGGCCTGCTGGGCTCCGGCGATCCTTCCGCCTCAGCCTTCTAAGTAGCTGGAACTACAGGCGCGCGCTACCACGCCCGGCTGATTTTTTGATTTATTGTAGAGATGAAGTCTCGCTGCCCAGGCGGGTCTCGAACCCACGGACTCAGGCAATCCACTCACCTCAGCCTCCCAAAGGCATGGGATTACAGGCTGAGCCACCAAGCCCAGCAGGGAGCCAGGATTTTAACTTGGACACTGTTATCTGTATATACCATGTGCAAGGGAAATTTTCGAGAAATTTAGTTGAATTTACTTTCATTTTTTTCCTGGCAGTAGAATAAGGACATTTTGTATTGGATTAAAGAACAACATTTTAAACTAATATCTCATGCGAGACATCGTCCATTTTTCAAAATCAAGCTGATGCTAAGACCAGTGTGTACAGGTGGGGTCCGGAAACAAACATGAAACTGTCAGTCTTTCTGGCTTGTGGTCACAGCAACCATTTTCAGAAAGCCTGGTTTTGCTTTTCTGCCTCTCAGAATCATGGTTGCTCAATTCCTTTGTTCCAGAAGAGACACTCCATTCCCGAATGCCGCGCGCCAGGCTGATATCCAGCCATTGATTCCATGTGCTGTCGCGTTGTGCCGCACTGTTTCGCCTTGTTGATACTGTTCTTTTGACCGTTGGCCCACTCGCCATGGCCAACTGTTAAGAGAACAGCCTGTTGTGACCTGTCCTCCACAGGAACCAGAGGGCTGGACTACCTTGCCATGTTGACCTTTGGCTCCACCACCGCACCTTGCACATAGTAGGTATTTAATAAATGCTCGTGGATTGAGCCCGTGAACAAGAAGTGGTGAGCACTGCCTCGGCTCTGGCCAGATTCCAGCACTTTCTGGCCGCTTTCTTGCCCCATCATGACTGAGCTGGCTCTCGGGTGATGAAATGATGAAGAAACAGGAAGTGATCCTTTGGTAAGATGAGGACCAGGCAGTGGATGGTGGATGATATGTTCTGGTCTCCCAGTCACTGTTATGGAGACTTTACATTTGGTCAGAGTGAGATCTTGACTCAAAAAAAAGAAGGGAAGTATTCATAAATAAAACCAGAACTTCTACTGTTCCACTGGACTAAAACATCTACTGGAAAATAGCTAAGTCAAAAAAATGCTTTGCACACTGCTGTATGAAAATGCCTTAAAATCACAGAGAACCGAGCCGGGCTCGGTGGCTCAGCCTGTAATCCCGCACTTTGGGAGGCTGAGGTGAGTGGATTGCCTGAACCCGCGGGTTCGAGACCCGCCTGGGCAACTTGGCGAGACCTCGTCTCTACAATAAATAAAAAAATCAGCCAGGTGTGGTAGCACATGCCTGTAGTTCCAGCTACTTGGAAGGCTGAGGCGGAAGGATCGCTAGAGCCCAGCAGGTTGAGGCTGCGGTGGCCGGGAGCGGCCACTGCACTCCAGTCTGGGTGACAGAGTGAGACTCCAATTCGAAAAAAAATAAAATAATAATAAAAAAATAAACCGAGAGCGGTGGCTTACACCTGTAATCCCAGCACTTTCAGAGGCCAAGGCAAGAGGATTACCTGAGCTCAGATGTTCGAGACCAGCCTGGGCAACTTGGTGAGACCTTGTCTCTACAATAAATCAAAAAAATTAGCCGGATGTGGTGGTACACACCTGTGGTTCCAGCTACTTAAAAGAGAAGGATCGCCTGAGCCCAGCAGATTGAGGCTGGGGTGGCTGTGATCATGCTACTGCACTCCAACCTGGGTGACAGAGTGAGACTCGAACTCAAAACAACAACAAAACAAAACAAAAAACTCCAACAATTCCCAAAGCCAGAATTCTTCTTGATTGGACTTCCCTATTTCAATCTATCAGAACCTCCCAGGCAGTACTTGGAGTTCTCAGGGACAGATTTTGCCCCAGCACCACTCTGAGCTGAGTGTCTGTTGGTTGACGTTCCCAGAACAGGAAATACTCAGTAAATGCTTATGGAATTGAATGAATTGATTGGACGTGACCTTGGAAGCCGTTAAGTTTACACCATCACTAGTGCTCTGACAACGACGTTAAGTGGTTTGAACTCATGTGCACATCTTCCTGTGTATGTGCTTGGGAAGCACAGTCATAAACTCCAGCTTCTGGATTGGGTCTTCAGAACATTTGAGAATGTTCTTTGTCTACTGAGCTGAGGTTTCTCAGATGATAGTCTTCATCTGTTGTAGTCTTGACATAACTAGTTTACAGATTTAACAAAATCGTACCTAGCCCAGAGCAAGATTTACACCTATAATCCCAGTACTTTGGGCGGCTAAGGCGAGAGAGTCACTTTAGCCCAGGAGTTTGAGACCAGTCTGGGCAACATAGCAAGATCCCCATCTCTACAAAAAAAAATTCTTTTTTTTTTTTTTTGAGTTGGAGTCTCACTCTGCCCCCCAGACTGGAGTGCAGTGGCCGCTCCTGGCCACTGCAGCCTCGACCTGCTGGGCTCCGGCGATCCTTCCGCCCCAGCCTTCCGAGTAGCCAGAATTACAGGCATGCGCTACCACGCCCGACTGATTTTTTGATTTATTGTAGAGATGAGGTCTACGCTGCCCAGGCGGGTCTCGAACCCGCAGACTCAGGCAATCCACTCACCTCAGCCTCCCAAAGGCGCGGGATTACAGGCTGAGCCACCGAGCCCGGCTAAAAAAATTCTTTAAATTAGCAAGGTATGGTGGTATGTCTGTAGTTCTAACTACTTGGGAGGCTGAAGTGGAAGGATCACTTGAGCTTAGGAGTCTGAGGCTGCAGTGAGGCCGCGATCATGCTACTGCATTCCAGCAGAGACAGCAGAGTGAGTCTCTGTCTCTAAAAAAAAAGAAAAACTAGCCGGGCTCGGTGGCTCAGCCTGTAATCCCATGCCTTTGGGAGGCTGAGGTGAGTGGATTGCCTGAGCCCGCGGGTTCGAGACCCACCTGGGCAGCGAGACCTCATCTCTACAATAAATCAAAAAATCAGCCGGGCGTGGTAGCGCATGTCTGTAATTCCGGCTACTTAGAAGGCTGAGGCGGAAGGATCGCCGGAGCCCAGCAGGTCGAGGCTGCAGTGGCCGGGAGCGGCCACTGCACTCCAGTCTGGGCGACAGAGACTCCAACTCAAAAAAAAAAAAAAAAAGAAAAACGTGATTATACTGTCACTGGGATGGGAGACAATCAACGAGGATCCATCCTTCTGACATAAGCCGCCACTCAGTCCTATCCTTAGGATCTTCGGAAACATTTCAAGTAGCCACACTCCCTCATGGCCACCAAGTGTGGGAACCTACAGTGGCTCATGCCACCACCGCTACTGCAAAGTGACAAGACACAGCACTGATCCTGAAGGGACTAAGTGCTTCACTTAGCGCCAATCCAGACGCAGGTCCCAGCTTTGCCATGTGGCGCTGTGTGGCCTTGGGCGTGCTAATCTTCAGGTCCCTACGGGTAATGACAGCACTACAGCAGTGCCCAGCGTATTGTCTCATAGGTTACTACAGAAACCCGCAATTGGTAGCTTGTGCGTGAAGTGATGGAGTCATACAAAAAATAGGGCAGGGTTATTGGGTATTTCTCTTTTTTTTTGAGTTGGAGTCTCATTCTGTGGCCCAGGCTGGAGTGCAGTAACAAACTCAAGGCCACCGCAGCCTCAACCTGCTGGGCTCCGATGATCCTTCTGCCTCAGCCTTTCAAATAGCTGGAACTGCAGGTGCTACACCACCGTATCCACCAAAAAAAAATAGGGCAGTGTTACTGTTAACGATGCTGTTCAAAATTATTTTTTAGCTGATGTACTACCTTGTTCAAGACTGTGCATTAAGCTGGGTGTGGTGGCTCATGCCTGTAACCCCAGCACTTTGGAGTGGCTGAGGTGGGAGGATTGCTTGAGCCTAGGAGTTTGAGACTACCCTGAGCAACACAATGAGCCTTTGTCTCTACAAAAAAAAAAAAAATCAAAAAAATTAGCTGGGCATGGTAGTGTGCACCTGTAGTCCCAGCTATTCGGGAGGCTGAGGCAGAAGGATCGAGGCTGCAGTAAGCCATGATTGTGCCACTGCACTTCAGCCTGGGCAACAGAATGAGACCCCAACTCAAAAAAAAAAAAAAAAAAAAACCCAAAACAGCAACAACAACAAAAGGACTCTGAGTTAGATGAAAACTGCATCTGTCCTGTGTGATGGTCAGAGCTCTTTACTGAGGATGCTCTTAGAGTCCAGCAAGACTCTGGTCAGGATCTGCTAGTGACGGAGGGTACATGATGTGTCTTCACAATCCAGCCTCTGTGTCAGGGACTGGGGGAAAAATCCTTGCTTTCTGGGCAGAACCTGTCTTCTTCACTGTGAATTCTGGCAGCAGTCATGCCACCAGGACGGAGTTTCGTGATGTCTTCCCAGCCCAGCAGGCTCCTTGTGGTTTGGGCTCCTGGACCAGATTGCGAGGGTGCTATGGGCTCCGGGACGAGGGGTGGGGTCAGGAGGAAGGATTGCATGGCCTCATGGTGGGGGGCGAGGCCCGAGGACTCAAAGCACTTGGAGAAAACAGAGCAACCTATTGTTTTATTCTTGGGAATGGCACTACTGTACTGACCACACGTAGCACTGTGACCAGTCCCCGGAACAATTGCAGATGCTGAATGAAGAGCAGGAAATGGTACATCTTGTCTCGAGAAAGGAAGGTGACAGAAACCCAACTTCCCTCCCTCAAGAGGCTCCTACAAGAAGATAGAGGTCTGTGTGGTAACTGGGCCCAAGTTCCCACCTGTGGCCTCAGTCCAGAAGTAAATGAGGATTTTTTCCAAGCAGAGGCCTACAGAGAGGTAAGCTCTAGAGTCGAGAAGGGCCCTCTTTGTGGCTTGAGGAGAGGATGTCTCTTTGAGATTTGGGGAGCAGAGTGGGGGAATCAGGTGGCGTGAGTGCTGGGCACTGGGGGAAGCATCTGGCCGAGAGTCTCACTCTGTCACCCAGGCTGGAGGGCAATGGCACGCTCACAGCCACCCCAGCCTCGACCTGTTGGGCTCCGGTGATCCTTCTGCCTCAGCCTTCCAAGTAGCCGGAACCACAGGCATGCACTACCATGCCCGGCTAATTGTTCATTTATTGTAGAGACAAGGTCTTGCCAAGCTGCCCGGGCTGGTCTTGAACCTGTGGGTTCAGACAATCCACTTGCCTCGGCCTCCCAAAGTGCTGGAATTACAGGCTGAGCCACTGAGCCTGGCCTGGCCAAGTGATCTCTACACACTGTGCCTCCAGCCAGGCTTCTTTCTCCAAGGGGCTGTCCTGGGTCAAAGGGATCTAGCTCAGGGCTGTCTTTTTTTTTTTTTTTTTTTTAACTGAGTCAGGGTCTTACTCTGTTGCCCAAATTAGAGTGTGGTGGCAGTTATGGCTCACTGCAGCCTCAAACTCCTGGGCTCAGGCGATCCTTCCACCTCCGCCTCCTAAGTAGCTGGGACTATAGGTGTGTATAGACTCGACTCATTTTTTAATTTTTGTAGAGATGAGGTCCTGCTATGTTGCCCAGGCTGATCTCAAACTCCTGGGCTCAAGCAATCCTCCCACCTTGGCCTCCCAAATGCGTTGGGATTACTGGTGTGAGCCACCGTGCCCAGCCCAGGACTGTCTTAAGGAAGGGGCCATGGTTACTTTCCCCATGTGGATCTTGCTCTTGTGCCTAGAAGTTTCCTTGTATTTCTAGAGAAAGCCAGTTTGGTGTCAAATTCATCTTGACAGACTGTGCTGAAGGCCTGAGAAAGGCAGGCATAAAAAGCCAGGAATAAGGGTACACAACTCAAAACTGTGGCCAGAGAGGCGGGCAGGGCAGCCAGAGGAGAGGCGAGAATTTTATACATACCAAGGACTTGAAGTCAGAAACAGAAGAGTCAGGGCCTGCTGGGAGGAGACACAAGTTGAGGCAGGAGGTGCTCACCCCTCTCAGCACAGGGCCAGGCTCGTCTCAATGGACGGAGGGAGGACAAGGAAGGCGAGTGTGCCTGCTCTGGGGCTGGAAAGAGCCTCCCTTCTCAGCTCAGGACCGCCCAGCCCTGGCAGCCTCAGGACCAGGCCCGGCCCTTAGCTCGGCACGCAAAGCCTCGGCCTTCTGGCCTCAGCCTGCCTCTCCAGCTGTGCCTCCCCACACAGAGCCAGTCCCCGCCCAGGGCCCCTGTGTCTCCCTTCCCTCCCCTCCCCTCCTCCCTGTGGAGAGACAGCTCTGTCCCTCCTGAGATGATGGCCCTGCCTGCCTCTCTCCCAGCCCGAACTCCAGGCAGCTGTGCCCACCTCAGGGAGTCTCGCTTTGGTGTGCCTAACAATTGCCTGGGAGGTTATAAAAATAAAGGCACCTCGGTGGGGCCCAGTGGCTCATGCCTGTAATCCAGCACTTTGGGAGACTGAGGTAGAAGGATTGCTTGAACCCAGGAATTTGAGACCAGCCTGGGCAACATGGCGAGATCTTGTCTCTACAATAAATAAAAAAATTAGCTGGGTGTGGTGGTGAGCACTGTAGTCCCAGCGACTTGGGAAGCTGAGGCAGGATTGCCTGAGCCCAGGAGGTTGAGGCTGCAGTGAACCGTGATCGTGCCATTGCACTCCAGCCCAGGTGACAGTGAGACTCTGACTCAAAAAAGAAAAAAAAGGCGCATGGGCCCCACCTCTGGGTGGTCCTAGTCCTGAGCTCCCCGGGGGCTCTCAGTACACCCATGTGAGGTCCACACTGCCTGATGGGAAGGCCCTGAACCAGGCAATACCTTGGGCCCTCAGACTTGGGTGTGTAGGAACCAGACTTCAATGTTTTTCTCAGTAATAACCTAATATCTAATTCAAGTGCCCATTACCTGGGGTGAAGGAAACTTAGTTGTCAGTTTAGGGGCGTCCCACCTTCACCTGAAGGCCTCTAGTGCTGTTGTAGCAAGAGGTTTTGGTGATGAAGTTGTTCCTCACTGAGAAAAGCTGACAATCCCCGCAGCAAGGGCCAATTCCTCTTGTTATTCTGGACTTGACGTAGCTAGGGTCCCATTTCAAGAGGGGGAAGCAGCCCATTCCCCCACAGGGCTAAGAACAGGTTAGCCTGTGACGCTGGTGGCCAGAGCCTCATGGAAGGAAGACCTGTGGAGTCCACTCCGTGTAGCTAAAAGGGACGTTAGGCTGGGTACAGTGGCTCACGCCTGTAATCCCAGCATTTTGGAGGCCGAGGTGGGAGGATTGCTGGAGCAGGAGTTCAAGACCTTCTCTCTACAAAAAAATCAAAACATTAACTGGGCATGGTAATGTGTGCCTAATCCCAGCTACTCAAGAGGCTGAGGTGGAAGGCTCGCCGGAGCCCAGGAGGTTGAGGCTGCAGTGAGCCATGATCGTGCCACTGCACTCCAGCCTGGGCGACAGAGTGAGATCCCCCGACCCTAAGTAAATAAGTAAGGCGGAAGTCTTCTCCCCAAACCTGCTCCTGTGCTGACTTCCACCTTCTGTTCCTGGGACTGTCCTTCAAAATCCTGAAGTCATTTCACTCCTTTTTACCCTAGTCCGGCCGTCATTAGCTTCTCAGTAACTACGGTCACACATTCCTAAGAGCAGGACTTTGCCTTATATGTCTTGGTTTCCCCTGCAGGGCCTGGCATCAAGGACTATGTGATAAAATTTCAGTTTGTGTGGTGGATGCTAAGGGGGGAAGCTGGGCAAAACGCTTAGCCATGTTCAAGGAGCCATCAGCCCACGCAAACCGGGGATACAAACTGAGAAGGGGGCCAAGTGCAGTGGCTCATGCCTGTAATCCAAGCAGTTTGGAAGACCCAGGCGGGAGGATTGGTTGAGCCCAGGATTTCAAGACCAACCTGGGCTACTTGGCAAGACCTCATCTCTAACAAAAGAAAAAAGGCTGGGAGCAGTGGCTCACGCCTATGATCCCAGCACTTTGAGAGGCCAAGGTGAGAGGATTGCCTGAGCCCACGGGTTTGAGACCTGCCTGGGCAACTTGGAGAGACCTCATCTCGACAATAAATCAAGAAAAATTTGCTGGGCATGGTGGCACATGCCTGTAGTTCCAGCTACTTGGAAGGCTGAGGTGGAAGGATCACCTGAGCCCAGCAGGTTGAGGCTGCAGTGAGCGGTGATGGTGCCACTGCACTCCAGCCTGGTCAACAGAATGAGAGCTCGACTCAGATAATAATAATAATTTTTTGTTTAAACTGAGAGGGAAATGCTTAATTTATGGACTAAGAGTGGCTGGAATCAAGGGAAGAGCAGGTGCTTCGTTCAGGAACACAGGGGAAGACACTGAGCAGACAAAGGCCCGAAGTCAGAAAGGAGAGGGCTGGGCTTGCTGCAGGGGAGGAGGCTAAGACGGGAAGTGACCCTCGCTCTGACCGCAGGCACAGGCTCCTTGTTCCAAATCCTGGAGTGACTGGCCTCTGGCTGTTGACACTGGCCCTTCATGGACTTCCGGTGCTCTAAGGTGACCCGTGCTCTTCTGGGGATGAGACGTGGGGCCCTCCATGGCCCTGGTGGCCTCATACTCAGGCAGGACGTCAGCCTGGCTCTGCGGTGTCCTGGTCTGACTTCGGCCCACCTCTCCAACTCGCCTTGATTCACATCTATGCTCCCAAATAGGCCAGAACCTTCCCTGCACTGCTGGCTCAGTCAGTGCCGCAGGGAGCACCCTGCTCAGTGTCCTGGCTCTGAGCCCACCACTTCCCAGTGCCTGGCACACAGTAGGTGCTCAGTCGCCCGCTGAACGAATGAAGTCACGGTTGGGGTCTGTTCCTGAGGCTTTTCTTTTGACGCTCTGACGACCTAGCCCTGGGCCAGCGTCTAAGGCAAACCACAGCTTCTGAGCTCGGTGAGGTTTTCCCGTCCCCTCAGCCACCGGAAGAAGGAGGCCAGTGGTTTTTGTTTCCTCCATGGCCAGAAGGGCCCGCCTGGTACCACAGGAGGGATGGGATGGGTGAGTGTCTTGGAAGCATGAGGGCACTTTTGCCCACCAACACCTGCTGCACCACCACTCATGGGCCTGACCTCACCTCAGAAGCTGGGAACACCCATAGGTGGGGAGTCTGAGAAACAACACAGCCCCAAATTCCTCACCCAGCATGACACCTCACAGTCTCCAAAGGCTTTTTAGGCCGGGCGTAGTGGTTCACGCCTGTAATCCCAGCACTTTGGAAGGCTGAAGCAGGAGAATCATTTGAGCTCAGGAGTTCAAGACCAGCCTAGGCAACATAGCAAGACCCCGTCTCATTTTATTAAAAAAAAAAAAAGCTGGGCTCGGTGGCTCAGCCTGTAATCCCGCGCTTTGGGAGGCTGAGGTGAGTGGATTGCCTGAGTCCACGGGTTCGAGACCCGCCTGGGCAACTTGGCGAGACCTTCTCTCTATAATAAATCAAAAATGAGCCGGGCGTGGTAGCACGCGCCTGTAGTTCCAGCTACTTGGAAGGCTGAGGTGGAAGGACCGCCGGAGCCCAGCAGGTCGAGGCTGCAGCGGCTGGGAGCTGCCACTGCACTCCAGTCTGGGCGACAGAGTGAGACTCCAACTCAAAATATATATATATATATATATGTAATAGCCAGTCGTGGTGGCTCATGCCTGTAATCCCAGCATTTTGGGAAGTGGAGGAGAGAGGATTGCCTGAGCCCATGGGTTCCAAACCAGCCTGGGAAACACAGTGAGATCTCATCTCTACAAAAAAATAAAAAACATTAGCTGGGCATGGTGGTATGCACCAGTAGTCCCAGCTACTCAGGTAGGTGCATTTTTTACTTTTGCTGTGTTTTTGTTTTGTTTTGAGTCAGAGTCTCACTCTGTCACCCAGGCTGGACTGCAGTGGGATGCTCCCAGCCACCCCAGCCTCAATCTGCTGGGCTCCAGCTATCCTTCTGCCTCAGCCCTCCAAGTAGACAGAACTACAGGTGCACGATACCATGCCCGGCTAATTTTTGATTTATTGTAGACATGAAGTCTTGCCAAGTTACCTGGGCTGGTCTCGAACCCAAGGGCTCAGGCAATCCACTTGCCTCCCAAAGTTCTGGGACTACAGGCTGAGCCACAGAGCCCGGACTTGCTGTTTTCTTTTTTCTCCTCTCTCTCTTTTTTTTTTTGTTAAGTAGAGGAAGCAGGTATCTTATTTTATCTTTGAGTCAAAGTCTCATTCTATTGCCAAGGCTGGAGTGCAGTGGCATGCTCACGGGCACCACAGCCTTGACCTACTGGGCTCAGGTGATTCTTCTGTGCCATCACACTTTGCTAATTTCTTTTGGGGGGGGTTGGAGTCTCACTCTGTCTCCCAGACTGGAGTGCAGTGGCCGCTCCCGGCCACCGCAGCCTCGACCTGCTGGGCTCTGGCGATCCTTCCGCCTCAGCCTTCCGAGTAGCTGGAACTACAAGCGCGTGCTACCACGCCCAGCTAATTTTTTGATTTATTTGTAGAGATGAGGTCTCACCAAGTTGCCCAGGCGGGTCTTGAACCCGTGGGCTCAGGCAACCACTCACCTTGGCCTCCCAAAGCGTGGGATTACAGGCTGAGCCACCGAGCCCGGCTTAATTTTTTTATAATCAATATTTTTTATTATGATATTGTGGGGTACAGTTAAGGGTTAGGTATACAAATATGCTTCTTTCAGGCACCACTGTTGATAAGAGGTGTCTCCCCGTCAAATTTTTTAAATTGTAGAGATGAGACGGGCTCAGCCTGAAATCCCGCGCTTTGGGAGGCTGGGGTGAGTGGATTGCCTGAGCCCGCGGGTTCGAGACCCGCCTGGGCAACTTGGGAAGATCTCATTTCTACAATAAAAAAATTAACGGGGTGTGGCAGCGCACACCTGTAGTTCTGGCTACTTGGAAGGCTGAGGCGGAAGGATTGCTGGAGCCCAGCAGGTCGAGGCTGTGGTGGCCAGGAGTGTGCCACTGCACTCCAGTCTGGGCAACAGAGTGAGACTCCAACTCAAAAAAAAAAAAAAAAAATTCTGGAGATGAGGGCTTGCTGTGTTGCCCTGGCTGGTCTCAAACCCCTGGGCTCAGGCAATCCTCTCTCCTCCGCCTCTCAAAGTGATGGGATGACAGACATGAGCCACCTTGGTCAACTTTTGCTGTTATCAGAAGTAACCCATCTGAAATCAAGGGTCTGTAACCAGGATCCCAGCAGGAGGGAGCTCACACTTTTTTAGCCAGTGACTGCCAGCCTTTCAGGGAGGGAAGGGGCTCTGGAGGAGAGCAGGCCCATCTCTTTGACAGGGAAAACCTCCCAGGATGTCCTGAGCTGCCCCAGGCCACAAGGTTAACGGGTGACAGGCAGAGAGAGGCGCCCAGGCCCTGGTTTCGGTTCCCCAGCCTTCACTGTGTGCTCTGAGCCACATGTGTGGAGCACGCGTTAGGATGAAGATTTTTGTTCCCAGTTGCTGGGCTGCCGGCTGGATCCGTGTAGCCAAGGTTGTGTCCTTTGGTTTCTATTGGTTTTCGCTTTTTTTGAGTCAGGGTCTCACTCCGTCGCCCAGGTTGGAGTGCAGTGGCCTGCTCATGGCCACTGCAGCCTTGACCTGCTGGGCTCAGGCGATCCTTCCATCTCAGCCTTCTCAGTAGCTGGAACTACGGGCACATGCCACCATGCCTGGCTGATTTTTTGATTTATCGTAGAGATGAGGTCTCTCCAAGTTGCCTAGGCTGGTCTTGAACCCGTGGGCTCAGGCAATCTTCTCACCTCAGCCTCCCAAAGTGTTGGGATTATAGGCATGAGCCACCACACCCAGCTCCTTTGGCTTTTATTTACGAGTAGCTCTAGGCAGTGTTTTTTTGTTTGTTTGTTTTTGAGTTGGAGTCTCACTTGTTGTCCAGGCTGGAGTGCAGTGACCACTCCTGGCCACCGCAGCCTCGACCTGCTGGGCTCCGGCGTTCCTTCCACCTCAGCCTTCCAAGTGGCTGGAACTACAGGCGTGCGCTAACACGCCCAGCTAATTTTTTGATTTATTGCAGAGATGAGGTCTCACCAAGTTAACCAGGTGGTCTCAAACCCGCGGGCTCAGGCAATCCACTCACCTCAGCCTCCCAAAGTGCGGGATTACAGGCTGAGCCACTGAGCCCAGTTTAGGCAGTGTTTACAGACCACCCCAGCTCCTGGCCATCAAGCTGTTTGAAGGGATTCATGACCATGCTACCATGTTGGGGTTCTGTGTAGTTTAAATGAAAAGATACACCTAAAGTCCTTAATGGAACAGTGCCTACTCCCAGTAAGTCTTCCACAGGGTCAGATGTGGTGGCTCAAGACTGTAATCCCAGCACTTTGGAAGGCCGAGGCGGGAGGATCTCTTGAGCCCAGGAATTAGAGACCAGTCTGGGCAACATAGAGAGGTCTCGACACCAGGAAAAAAAAAATTAGCCGGGCATGGTGGTGTGTGCCTACGGTCCCAGCTACTCGGGAGGCTAAGGCAGAGGGATTGTCTGAGCCCAGGAAATCGAGGCTGTGGTAAACTGCGATTGTGCCACTGTGTTCCAGCCTGGGCGACAGAGTGAGACCCCGACCAAAAAAAAAAAGTCCTCAAATATTGACTGGTATTACTATTTCACTTAGAGTGAGAAGATTTGGTGTTAAAATGCTATTTGTCTGTGCAATTGTTAGTGACTGTGCTCTGACCCTTCAAAGGAGGCTGTTCCGTAGCCTCAGGACAACGCTCTGGGAGGTCTGAATTGTTCCAGAGCAGAGGTGAGCGGCTCTTTGATTGAACTGACCTGGCAGGAGCCCTTTCCCTAAGTGCAGGGCCAGGAGGCCCTCATCCGCTCCGAGTCCTGCCAGGGACCTGTCATCAGCAGCTGACTCTATTCCCCAACTCGTGGCCCCGGATTACTTGGGATGTGGACACCACTGGGAGTGACTGGCCCCTGCCCGCTGGCTGATCACTGAGAACAGGTGGGGCCTAACGGCCAGGCCAGAGCCTATTTGTGGGGAGGCAAATGAAAACCACACCAAGATTCCGGAGGGAATCACAGAGGACATTTCCCTCTCCGCCTCCATCTGCTGGGCGGAACTGGGCACAGATACCAGGCACAGCCAGGTGAACTTTTACTGAAAGCAAAATGACCAACCAAGACATTGGGAATGAGGCCTTCCTTCCCTCCTTCCTTCCTTTCTTTCTTTTTCTTTCTTTCTTTTTTTAAAAATAGAGACGGAGCCAGGTGTGGTGGCACTCGCCTATAGTCCCAGCACTTTGGGAGACCGAGGCTGGAGGATCACTTGCAACCAAGAGGTTAAAAACAGCCTAAGCTGGGCTCAGTGGCTCAGCCTGTAATCCTGCGCCTTTGGGAGGCTGAGGTGAGTGGATTGACTGAGCCCGCAGGTTCGAGACCCACCTGGGCAACTTGGCGAGACCTCATCTCTACAATAAATAAAAAATTAGCCGGGCGTGGTAGCGCGCGCCTGTATTTCCAGCTATTGGAAGGCTGAGGCGGAAAGATCGCCGGAGCCCAGCAGGACGAGGCTGCGGTGGCCGGGAGCGGCCACTGCACTCCAGTCTGGGTGACAGAGTGAGACTCCAACTCAAAAAAAAAAAAAAAAAACACAAAAAAACACACACAGAAAACAGCCTAGGCAACATAGTGAGATCCTGTCTCTACCCCCGCCCCCAAAATAGAGACAGAGTCTTGCTATGTTGCCCAGGTTGGCCTCAAACTCTAAACTCAAGCGATCCTCTCACCTCACCTTCCCAAAATGCTGGGATTACAGGTGTGAGCCACAGCACCCGCCAGGAGGGAGCCTTCCACAAAAGCATTTGAGAGCCAAGTGCTGTGGCTCATGCCTGTAATCCTGGAACTTTGGGGGGCAGAGGAGTGAAGTTTGCCTGAGCCCACGGTTTCTAGACCAGTCTGGGCAACATGGTAATATCTCATCTCTCCAATAAATCAAAAACATAGCTGGACGTGGTGGCGCACGCCTGTGGTCCCAACTACTTGGAAGGCTGAAATGGAAGGATCACTTGAGCCCAGCAGGTCGAGGCTGCGGTGGCTGTGAGCGTGTCACACTCCAGCCTGGGTGACAGGGAGACTCCGACTCAAAGGGGAAAAAAAAGCGTTCACAAGATGAGTTAAGATCTGAGGGAGGCACTCCAGCTGGGGTTGGCAGGGTACTGTGTGGGGCCCGTGCCTCTTTCTGTGGAGGGGCGGGGCTTGGGGGAGACTGGGGCATGGGCTGAGGAGGACAGTGACTTCAGTGACCTGAGCCAAGGGCACCTAGCTCCAGGGATCTCTCCCAGCTCAGTCAGTCCACACCTGCAAGGCAGCCAAGGCCTCATGAGGGAGGTAGAGCCCTCCTGCAGCCGCCTCTCAAGGACAACTCCTAAGGGTTGAGGCATGTGGACACAGGTTAGGGGTGCGGTGGGACCGCCCAAGTGATGACCTGGCCATGACTTTGTCCCTGCCTCGCCCTGGCCCAGAAGGCCGGGTTAAGGGTGGGGAAAGCTTGGTCCCCAGGTTCTTGTAACCTCTCCTCAGCTTCAGTCCTTGACACTGGAGTGGATTTTTTCTTTTTTGAGTCAGAGTCTCACTCTGTCACCTGGGCTGGAGTGCAGTGGCATGCTCACGGCCACCTCAGCGTTGATCTGCTAGGCTCAGGTGATCCTTCCACCTCAGCCTTGCAAGTAACTGAAACCACAGACGTGCACCACCATGCCCGGCTAATTTTTTGATGTATTGTAGAGACGAGGTCTCACCATGTTGCTCAGGCGGGTCTCGAACCCCTGGATTCTGGCAATTCTCTCGCCCGGGCCTCCCAAAGTCCTGGGATTACAGGCATGAGCCACTGCGCCCAGCCCTGAAGTGGACTTAAAAAAATTAAAAAAAAAATTTTTTTTGAGTTAGAGTCCCACTCCATCGCTCAGACTGGAGTGCAGTGGCCACTCCCGGCCACCACAGCCTCGACCTGCTGGGCTCCGGCCATCCTTCCGCCTCAGCCTTCCAAGTAGCTGAAACTACAGGGGCGCGCTACCACGCCCGGCTAATTCTTTTGGATTTATTGTAGAGATGAAGTCTCGCCAAGTTACCCAGGCTGGTTTTGAACCCCTAGGCTCAAGCAATCCTCCTGCCTGTACCTCCCAAAGTGCTGGGATTACAGGCGTGAGCCACCGCGTCCTGCCCAGGTTGGTCTTGAACTCCTGGTCCAAGCAGTCCTCCCACCTCAGTCTCCCAAAGTGCCGGGATTATAGATATAAACCATCACGCTCAGCCTCTCTCTTTATTGAGCTTGTCAATCCTGGTCCCACCTCGGGGCCTTTGCTTGAACTGTTCCCTCTGCCTGGAACCGGCTCCCCTGATGGCACATGGCTGGCTCCTTCTGGCCATTGGCATGTCAGCGCAACGCCGTTCCTCTGAGGGCCCGTCTCCCACTGCCCTCTAATGCCTGCCCCTGGCCCCTTCCCCCTTTCTCTCGATTGCGGCCTCCTGTTCCGTCCTCCACAGGGCGTTCGTCTCTTCTGAATTCCCCTTTTTTGAGTCATTGCTGCTGGTTTTCACCGGCAGGGGGCGAGCGCCACGAAGTCCACGACTGCCTGTTGTATCTCCAGCGTCCAGAACGGGGCCCGGCGCACACGGAGCACTGGGTAAATATCTGTGGAATGAATAAAGGATCCTCGTGGGCGTTAGATAAGAATCTCGACTCAGTCCTCCGGCCCGTCAAGGCAGGCCCTGGCTATCCCTGGCTCCCGTTCCAGCCCGAGTTCCTGCCCTTCCCTCCTGCCTGTAATGCCGGCTGTCCTGCCCTTTCCCAGATCGCGGGAGCCTCTCCCTCCCCACCAGCGTGGAACAAAAACCCTTTTGTGATTTTATGCCTGGGGGATTTCATCTGAGTCAACTGGCTTCTCCAGCCCCAGCGCAGCTGAGTCCAAAGGTCGGATCAGCGTTTCCAGTGTGACAGCCAGCAACCCTGGCCTGAGGGCTCAGAGGACTCGGAGCTCCACCCCAGGACGACCAGGGAACTGACCGAGGACCTCCCTGTGCTTTGGGCCCTGGGTCTTGTGGAAATAAAGGAAGACAAACCAAATGAGAAAAGCAAAGGCTGTTTTTAAAAAACTACATACACATATATGTTTTAGAAGCGAGCGCGCACTATATTGCCGAGGGTGGTCTCAAACTCCTGGACTCAACAATCCTCCTGCCTTGGACTGCTCAAGTGCTGGGATTATAGGCGTGAGCCTTTTTTGAGTCAGAGTCTCACTCTGTCACCCAGGCTGGGGTGCAGTGACACGCTCACGGCCACCGCAGCCTTGACCTGCTGGGCTCAGGCAATCCTTCCACCTCAGCCTTCCAAGGAACTGGAACTACAGGCACACACCACCACACCCGGTTAATTTTTTGATTTATTGTAGAGATGAGGTCTCGCCAAGTTGCCCAGGTTGGTCTACAACCCCTGGACTCAGGCAATTCTCTCGTCTCCACCTCCCAAAGTGCTGGGATTACAGGCGTGAGCCACCATGCCAGCCTATTTATTCTGATATTGCTTATAACAAGAGTCACCATCAGCACTTGCATTATATTTTTGAGTTGGAGTCTCACTCTGTTGCCCAGACTGGAGTGCAATGGCACACTCCCGGCCACCACCACCATAGCCTCAACCTGCTGGGTTCTAGCGATCCTTCCACCTCAGCCTTTCAAGTAGCTGAAACTATAGGTACATGCTACCATGCACGGCTAATTTTTGATTTATTGTAGAGACGAGGTCTTGCTAAATTGCCCAGGCTGGTCTCGAACCCGTGGGCTCAGGCAATCCACTCACCTGGGCCTCCCAAAGTGCTGGGATTACAGGCTGAGCCATGGAGCCCAGCCAGCACTTGCATTTGGAAAGATAATCAAAGGCAGACAGAAGAGAGGGGAAGCTTTACAGTGAAAGAGGGAGAGGGAAGGCTTCAGTTGTGGCTTGACTGGAGACTGTTGGCCTGAGGAAGCTGAAGCTGAAGCTGGCTAACTAGGAGAGGGGTCTCCTGTATGATGGGTTAGGGGTGCATATTTGGCTTTCTCTGGTTGCTCTTAAGTTGCAAATGGGCACAAAATAAGGGAAGTGTTGTCTGTTTTGTTTTTTGTTTTGAGTTGGAGTCTCACTTTGTCTCCCAGGCTGGAGTGCAAGTGGCACAATCGTGGCTCACAGCAGCCTCCCTGTGGGCTCGGGCGATCCTTCCACCTCAGCCTCCCAAGTAGCTGGGACCAGAGTATGTACCACGGCCACTATTTTGTGTGTGTGTGTGTGTGTGTGTGTGTGTGTGTGTGTGTGTGTGTGTGTGTGTGTAGAGATGCTATGTTGCCCAGGCTGTTCTTGACGCTTGAGTTCAAGCAATCTTCCTACTTTGGCCTCCCAAAATGCTGGAATTACTGGCATGAGTCATTGTGCCCAGCCTGTCAGTTATTCATCAACTCCTGGCTAATTGGGGTTGACTGTTATAGCAGTTATTGTTTTGTTATGATCCGAGTAAGGCTCAGTTGCTCTCCCTCGATACCAATCAATCAAGGGCAGGAAACTGGTAGAAAGATGTTTATTTCTGAATTCGAATCCAAGGAGCAGAGACAGACTTCTGGCCTCTTTAAAATGGTTCTGCTCAGCCAGGCTCGGTGGCTCAGCCTGTAATCCCAGCGCTTTGGGAGGCTGAGGTGAGTGGATTGCCTGAGTCCACGGGTTCGAGACCCCTCTGGGCAACTTGGCAAGACCTCGTCTCTACAATAAATCAAAAATTAGCTGGGCGTGGTAGTGTGCGCCTGTAGTTCTGGCTACTTGGAAGGCTGAGGCGGAAGGATCACTGGAGCCCAGCAGATCGAGGCTGCGGTGGCCGGGAACGGCCACTGCACTCCAGTCTGGGTGACAGAGTGAGACTCCAACTCAAAAAAAAAAAAAAAAAAAAAAAAAAAGAATGAAAACCAGCCATTACTAAGTACCAGACCCGGCCTAGGCATTGGGATGTATTAGCTCATTTAATCTTCCCAACCACCCTCTGAAACTTTGAAATAAGAAACAGCTATCCTTCCCATTTCTGCTTTTTTTATGAGTTGGAGTCTCACTCTGTCGCCCAGGCTGTGGTGGCACACTCATGGCCACCACAGCCTCTACGTGCTGGGCTCAGGCGATCCTTCCACCTCAACCTTCCCAAGTAGCTGCAACTACAGGTGTGCACTACCACGCCCGGCTAATTTTTTGATGCATTGTAGAGACAAGGTCTTGCCATGTTGCTCAGGCTGGTCTTGAACCCCTGGGCTCAGGCAATCCTCTCGCCTCTGCCTCCCAAAGTGCTGGGATTACAGACTTGAGCCGCCGCACCTGGCCTATCTGTCCCATTTCACAGAAGACAAAACTGGGAGCGAAGCAACTTCCCCAAGGTGCCACAGCTCGGCCTCTGCACGTCTGTCCCTGTGCCCCACTACCCTCGGTCAAGGAGCGGGGGTGTGGCTGCCCATGGAGCCCTGAGTCGAGACCATGGGCCCATGGAGTGGCCCGAGGCTAGAAGCCAAGCCCAAGGCAGTGGTTCTTGCCTTTCTGGACCATGGACACCTTTGAGAGTTGTTGAAAGTTACAGACACTCTCTCCAGAAAGTTGCACACTCGCTGCATTTTGTGCCTCCTTCAGGAAATCCACAGATGCCCCCAGCCCTACTGTGGGCCCCGCCCGGAGAGCAGGCGACTGGGGCGAGCGCTTCAGCCTAGGAACGTTCTCCAGCTGGGCCGAAGGGCAAGACTTTGGGTTCTACAAGCTTTCATTTCTGAGACGATGGAAAACAAAATTCCACCTCTATTTTCACTTACTTCATCTGAGAGAGGAACAAAAAGCAGCCTGTCCTGCGAGCCCCCATCTTTGGGTTGAACTAATGACCCAACTTCTCTCCCACACCCAGAAGGCTGCTCGCTGCTGGAGGAACTCTCATAATTCTGCCGGTTCGTGCCAGGGCACACACATGGTTTCTAATCCCAGCTGGGTCTTTAACACTACTTGGCGACTCTCACTGTACCAGACCCACCCAGTTCCCACAATGGCCATTCCAGCCAGCCATCCATTCCATAATGGCTGGTTAAGCTTTAACAGTTTTCATATGCTAGAAGAGGCGCAATTGTACATTTCATTCACATCTTCCATGATTTTTATCTCCCCTTCACCTGTGCTCTAGATCTGTCTTTTTTTGATATTTATTTAGAGGCTACTGGATCTGGCACTGGGCTGGGCTCCAGGATACCTACTGTAGTCTGCTTCATGGAGTTTACAGCACAGAGAGACAGAGAGAGACCATCATTCAACAAATAATTAAAAGTATGATGGAGGTACTTAAGAGAAAGTGGAGAGTATTATAGAATTCAGGAAGGCTTCCCTGAGAAAGTGGCATTTAAGGCTGAGAGTTGGCCAGGCATGGTGGCTCAGACTTGTAATCCTGGCATTTTGGGAGGCTGTGGTGGGAAGATTGCTTGAGGTCAAGAGAGTTACGCCAGCTGGGGGAACATAATGAGACCATCTAAATCTACAAAAAATTGTTAAAAAATTAGCCAGGCACAGTGGTTCATACCTGTAGACCCAGCTACTCGGGAGGCTGAGGCTGGAGGATCACTTGAGCCTGGGAGGTCAAGGCTGCAGTGAGCTATGATCGGTGCCACTGCATTCTAGCCTGGGTGACAGAGTAGGACCTTATCTCTAAAATAAAATTAAAATTAAAAAAAAATAATGAGCCGGGCTCAGTGGCTCAGCCTGTAATCCTGTGCTTTGGGAGGCTGAGGTGAGTGGATTGCCTGAGCCCACAGGTTCGAGACCCACCTGGGCAACTTGGCGAGACCTCATCTCTACAATAAATTTAAAAAAAAAATTAGCCGGGCGTGGTAGTGCGCACCTGTAGTTCCAGCTACTCGGAAGGCTGAGGCGGAAGGATTGCCGGAGCCCAGGGGTCGAGGCTGTGGTGGCCGGGAGCGGCCACTGCACTCCAGTCTGGGCGACAGAGTAAGACTCCAACTCAAAAAAGAAAATGCTGAGACTTAGGCTGGGCACAGTAGCTCAAGCCTGTAATCCCAGCACTTGGAGGCCGAGGCTAGAGGACTGCCTGAGCCCAGGGGTTCAAGACCAGCCTGGGCAACTTGGTGAGACCTCATCTCTACAATAAATCAAAAAATTAGTCAGGCGTGGCAGCTGCACTCCTGTAGTTCCGGCTACTTGGAAGGCTGAGGTTGAAGGATCACCTAAGCCCAGCAGGTCAAGGCTGCGGTGGCCGTGAGTGTGCCACTGCACTCCAGTCTGGGCGACAGAGTGAGACTCCAACTCAAAAAAAAAAAAATGCTGAGACTTGAGGGATGACATGTCTGATAGGAATGTTTGGGTTACGCATAACAAAACCTGACTAACTGTGAGACCATAAGGATGTTTATTGGTTCCTCAAGAAGCCTGGAAGTGGAGGGTTCCAAGGTTTTTGAGTGGCTCAATAATGTCAAGAGCCAGGAGTTGGTATTTTCGCGACTTCTCCCTCAGCCATAAGAGGATTGCCACAGATTCACATGTGACTTCTTTACATGACATCAGCCCAAGCGAAAGGAAGACAGCTGGCCTGCTCCCCAAACAACACTCTTTCACAAGGGCACAAACGTTCATTCACAAGCCCTCTGGAGTCTTCCTCTTGTGTCTCTTTGGTCAGAGTGGGTCATATCCCTCCCCAGATGGGCAGAGAGGAAGAGGGTCACCATGAGTTACTTAGACCAGTCATGGTGTATCCCCGCGGCACAGTGAGGACCCACCTTCTGAAGATACGGCTGCCTGCTAGATGCCTCATCTGAAGGTCAAGGGCCTGCCAGTTCTGGGAATGTAAGACTAGCTAACTCTCCTGACGATGAAAACTTTTTTAAAAACTTGAAAACTCATCTTTTCTTTTCTTTTTTTTGAGTTGGAGTCTCACTCTGTCGCCCAGACTGGAGTGCAGTGGCCGCTCCCGGCCACCGCAGCCTCGACCTGCTGGGCTCCGGCGATCCTTCCGCCTCAGCCTTCCGAGTAGCCGGAATTACGGGCGCGTGCTACCACGCCCAGCTGATTTTTTTTTTTTTTTTATTGTAGAGACGAGGTCTCGCTGCCCAGGCGGGTCTCGAACCCGCAGGCTCAGGCAATCCACTTACCTCAGCCACCCAAAGGCGCGGGATTACAGGCTGAGCCACCGAGCCCAGCCTTTTCTATTTTTTAAGAGATGGGGTCTCACTTTTTCATTCAGGCTGGAAGGCAGTGGTGTGATCACAGTCCACTGCGTCCTCAGACTCCTGGGCTAAAACGATCCTCCTGATTTGGGCTCCCAATGTGCTGAGATTACAGACGTGAGCCACCATACCCAGGCTGAAAAACTCATCTTAAAAGCATCCAGGTTGGGTGTGGTGGCTCACATCTATAATCCCAGCACTTTGGGAGCCAGAGGGGAGAGGACAGCCTGAGCCCATGGGTTGGAGACCACCTTGGGGTACATGGTGAGACCTCGTCTCTACAATAAATCAAAAAATTAGCTGGGCATGGTGGTGCATTCCTGTAGTTCAGTTGCTTGGAAGGCTGAAGCAGAAGGATCGCCTGAGCCCAGCAGGTCAAGGCTGTGACTGTGAGCAACATGCCACTGCACTCCAGCCTGGGTGAAAGCGGGACTCTGACTCGGGAAAAGAAAAAAAAACATCCAAAGGCCAGGTGTAGTGGCTCATGCCTGCAATCCCAGCACCTTGGGAGGCTGAGGTGTGAGAACTGCTTGAGCCCAAGACTTTGACCAGCCTGGACAACATAGCGAGATCTCGTCTGTACCAAAAAAAATCAAAAAAATTAGCTGGGCATGTTGGTTTGTGCCTGCAGTCCAGCTGCTTGGGGAGCTGAGGCAGAAGAATTGCCTGAACCAGGAGAGGAGATTGAGGCTGCAGTGAGCCATGATCGTGCCACTGCACTTCAGCCTGAGCAATGAAGTGAGACTCCCAACTCAATAAAAAACTTTTTTTTTTTTGAGTTGGAGTCTCACTCTGTCACCCAGGCTAGAGTGCAGTGTCACACTCACGGCCACTGCAGCCTCGACCTGCTGGGCTCAGGTGATCCTTCTGCCTCAGTCTTCCAAGTAGCCGCAACTACAGGTGCACACCACCACACCCAGCTAATTTTTTTTTTTTAAGCTGGAGTCTCATTCTGTCGCCCAGGCTGGAGTGCAGTGGCACACTCATGGCTACCACAGCCTTGACCTGCTGGACTCAGGTGATCCTTCCTCCTCAGTCTTCCGAGTAGCCGCAACTACAGGGTGTGTGCCAGCTAATTTTAAAAAATTTATTGTAGAAATGAGGTCTCACCAAGTTGCCCGGGCTGGTCTTGAACCTGTGGGTTCAGACAATCCACTCGCCTTGGCCTCCCAAAGTGCTGGGATTACAGGCTGAGCCACTGAGACTGGCCATTTTTTTTTTTTTGAGTTGGGAGTCTCACTCTGTCACCCAGACTGGAGTGCAGTGGTCACTCCCGGCCACCGCAGCCTCGACCTGCTGGGCTCTGGCAATCCTTCCGCCTCAGCCTTCCAAGTAGCTGGAACTACAGGCGCGCGCTAGCATACCTGGCTAATTTAATTTTTTGATTTATTATAGAGATGAGGTCTTGCAAGTTGCCCAGGCTAGTCTTGAACCCCTGGACTCAGGCAATCCTCTTGCCTCCAACCTCCCAAAGTGCTGGAATTATAGGCATGAGCCACCATGCCCGGCAGCAATTTTTCTTTTTCTCTTAAAGATGTGGGGTACAATTCAGGATTAGGTATACAAGTGGTCATCATAAGGGTAGAGTTTGGGCCTCCCTTTGGTCCCCGCTTTTCCTAGTTTGAGATCTGGCAGTTTTATTGATGTTGTGTCCCTGGAAGCAATTTTCCCAAAAACTATGTATAGCACACAAAGATAGCCTAAAAATATAAAACAGCATGAATACGAACAGTAGGTACAACAGATAATAGAAACAGACAGGCTGGGCGTGGTGGCCTGAGTCTGTAATCCTAGCACTTTGAGAGGTCAAGGCAAGAGGATTGCTTGAGCGCAGGAGTTTGAGACCAGCTTGGACAACGTAGTGAGACCTCATGCCTACAAAAAAAAAAAAAAGAAAGAAACAAATTCACAAGGTCTCCAGATACTGATAGAACAGTTATATGTATTATACTAAAGGACTACAAAGCACGATTGGAATAATTGGCTGGGAACTGAAAACTTTAAAAAAATAACATAGGTTTAAGCAGGGAAAAGATTCTAAAACTGAAAATTGCAATAAGCAAAATTAAGAAGAAACAGAATGTTTTAGCAGCATATTAGATATAACAGAAGAGAAAATACGCTGGAATACCAGACAAAAAAAAATGTCCAGCCGGGCTCGGTGACTCAGCCTGCAATCCCACGCTTTGGGAGGCCGAGGTGAGTGAATTGCCTGAGCCTGCGGGTTCGAGACTCGTCTGGGCAACTTGATGAGACCTCATCTCTACCATAAATCAAAAAATTAGCCGGGCATGGTAGTGCGTGCCTGTAGTTTCCAGCTACTCGGAAGGCTGAGGTGGAAGGATCGCTGGAGCCCAGCAGGTTGAGGCTGCGGTGGCCGGGAGTGGCCACTGCACTCCAGTCTGGGTGACAGAGTGAGACTCCAACTCAAAAAAAAAAGAGAAAGGACACAGGCCAGGCATGGCGGCTCACGCCTATAATCCGAGCACTTTGGGAGGCTGAGGAAGAGGATTGTCTGAGCCCACGGGTTCGAGACCAACCTGGGCAACTTGACGAGACCTCGTCTCTACAATAAAGCCTGTCGTTCCTACTACTTGAAAGGCTGAGGCGGAAGGATGGCTGGAGCCTAGCAGGTTGTCGCTGGGGTGGCCATGAATGTGCCTGCCTGGGAGATGGAGACTACAACTCAAAAAAAAAGAAAAAAGAAAGAAAGAAAGAAAACAAAATATGTTAAGTGAAAGAAACCAGACAAAAAGACCACATTCGTGGGTTCGAGACCCACCTGGGCAACTTGGCGAGACTTCATCTCTACAATAAGTCAAAAAATTAGCTGGGCGTGGTAGCGCACACCTGTAGTTCCAGCTACTGGAAGGCTGAGGCAGAAGGATCGCCAGAGCCCAGCAGGTTGAGGCTGCGGTGGCCGGGAGCGGCCACTGCACTCCAGTCTGGGTGACAGAGTGAGACTCCAACTCAAAAAAAAAAAAAAAGAAAAAATAAAAGAAATATAGTTTGAGCCACGCATGGTGGCTCAAGTCTATAATCCCAGCACTTTGAGAGGCCTAGGTGAGAGGATTGCCTGAGTCCAGGGGTTCCAGACCAGCCTGGGCGATTGGTGAGACCTCATCTCTATAATAAATCAATTTAAAAAAATTAGCCGGGCATGATGGCATGTGCCTATAGTTCCAGGTAACTGGAAGGCTGAGGAAGGATTGCTTGAGCCCAGCAGAAATATAATTTGAGCCCCAAATACAAGGCACATACATAACCTTGAATTTATTTTATTTTATTTTTTTGAGTTGGAGTCTCACTCTGTCACCCAGACTGGAGTGCAGTGGCCGCTCCCGGCCACCGCAGCCTCGCCTGCTGGGCTCCAGCGATCCTTCCGCCTCAGCCTTCCAAGTAGTCGGAACTACAGGCATGCGCTACCACGCCTGGCTAATTTTTTGATTTTACTTTAGAGATGAGGTCTCGTTGCCCAGGCGGGTCTCGAACCCGCAGGCTCAGGCAATCCACTCACCTCAGCCTCCCAAATGTGCGGGATTACAGGCTGAGCCACCGAGCCCGGCTTATGTTTTTAATTAATTCTTTTTTTCAGGTGGAACCGCTCAGGCTGGAGTGCCATGGCACACTCACGGCCACCCCAGCATCAATCTGCTGGGTTCCGGCGATCCTTCCGCCTCAGCCTTCCAAGTAGTTGGAACTACAGGTGAGCACTACCACGCCGGGCTAATTTTTTATTTATTGTAGAGACGAGGTCTGGCCAAGCTGCCTGGGCTGGTCTCGAATCCATGGCTCAGGCAATACACTCACCTCAGCTTCCCAAAGTGCTAGCGTAAATATTATAGGCTGAGCCACTGAGCCCAGCCAATTAATTAATTTTTAGAGACAAGAGTCTCACTTTGTTGCCCAGGCTGTAGCACAGTGGTGTGATCATAGCTCACCGTAGCCTCAAACTCCTGGGCTTAAGCAGTCCTTCTGCCTCAACATCTCAAGTAGCTAGGGCTACAAACATGAGCCACCACATTCAGTTAACTTTTATTTTTTTGTAGAGACAAAGTCTCATTACAGGTATGTTGCCAGGCCAGTCTAGACTCCTGACCTCAAGCGATTCTCCTACCTCAGCCTCCCAAAGTGCGAGGATTACAGTTGTGAGCCACTGCATTTGACCAGTAATTTTGAATTTCTTTTCTTTTTTTTAAGTTGGAGTCTCACTCTGTCACCCAGGATGGAGTGTAGTGAGAGGCACGCTCATGGACACCACAGCATTGACTGGCTGAGCTCCGGTGATCCTTCCACCTCAGTCTTCCAAGTAGCTGGAACCACAGGTATATGCCAGCACGCCCAGGTAATCTTTGATTTATTGTGGAGATGAAGTCTCACCAAGTTGCCCAGGCTGGTCTTGAACCCATGGGCTCAGGCAATCCTCTCGCCTCCCAATGTGCTGCGATTACAGGAGCGAGCTACTGAGTCCTGCTGCATTTTTCATTTTTGAAATTCAGTGTGTATTTTACGCTTAGAGCACGTAGCAATTCAGAGCGGCCGCTCAATAGTCCCAAGTTGCTGGTAGCCACTGTACTGAATAGTACTGCCAACCTCTAAGCTGGAAAGTCACTGGAATGACTGTTCAGAAAAGGATTATAACAACATGGCTTTTCTATTTTCCTTTCTTTTCTTTTAAAAAATTTTTTTTGAGTCCGGGTCTCACTCTGATGCCCAGGCTGGAAGTGCAGTGTCATGATCATGGCTCACCACAGCCTCGACCTCCTGGGCTCAGGTGACCCTTCAACCCCAGTTCCCTGAGTAGCTGGGGATACAGGTACACGCTATTACACCTGGCTAATTTTTTGTAATTTTTGTAGAGGTGGTGGTGGTGGTGGGGTCTCACTATGTTGCCTAGGCTGGTCTTGAACTCCTGGACTCAAACAATCCCCCCGCCTCTAGGAATACAAGTGTGAGCCACCGGCTTTTCTATTTTCTTCTTTTTAATTTTTTTGAGTTGGACTCTCACCCTGTCGCCCAGGCTGGGGTGCAGTGGCACACTCACGGCCACTACAGACTCGACCTGCTGGGCTCAGGCGATCCTTCTGCCTCAGCCTTCCAAGTAGCTGGGAGTACAGGCACTCACTACCACACCCGGCTTATTTATTTATTTATTTTAGAGAGGAGGTCTCACCCCGTTGCCCAGGCTGGTCTCGAACCCGTGGGCTCAGGCAATCCTCTGGCTTCAGCCTCCCAAAGTGCTGGGGTTACAGGCTTGAGCCTCTGTGTCCGGCCTCCATTTCCAATACTTACAAAAAGAACTTGTACTAACAGTTCCTAACATTTGTGTGTGATTTTAAACAGTAACCAAGACATTCCTGAATACCAAAGCGGGAGGGAACGCTTGACTCTAGCTATCAAATGTATTAGAAAGTTATCAACTGTGCGGTATTGCACAAGGATGAACAGAGGTTAGAATATCTCTACAATAAATCAAAAAATTAGCCGGGTGTGGTAGCGTCCGCCTGTAGTTCCAGCTGCATGGAAGGCTGAGGCGGAAGGATCACCGGAGCCCAGCAGGTCGAACCTGGCTGCGGTGGCCGGGAGCGGCCACTGCACTCCAGTCTGGGCGACAGAGTGAGACTCCAACGCAAAAACAAACAAACAAACAAACAAAAAAACCCCTGAATGATTGCTCTTCGAATTCATCTTTAGGTGGCAAAACATTTTTTTTTTGAGTTGGAGTCTCACTGTCGCCCAGACTGGAGTGCAGTGGCCGCTCCCGGCCACCGCAGCCTCGCCCTGCTGGGCTCCGAGGATCCTTCCGCCTCAGCCTTCCACGCAGCTGGAACTACAGGCACGCGCTACCACACCCGGTGAATTTTTTTTTTTGACTTATTGTAGAGATGAGGTCTCACTGCCCAGACGGGTCTCGAACCCGTGGCCTCAGGCAATCCACTCACCTCAGCCTCCCAAAGGCACGGGATTACAGACTGAGCCACCGAGCCCGGCTCCAAAACTGTTTTTAAAAAGCAAGTGGTTGGCACAGTGGCTCACGCCTGTAATCCCAGCACTTTGGGAAGCAGAGGTGAGAGGATTGCCTGAGCTCCCAGGTTTGAGACCAGCCCGGGCAAATTGGTGAGACCTCATCTCTACAGTAAACTAAAAAATTAGCTGGGTGTGGTGGCACACACCTGTAGTTCCAGCTACTTGAAAGGCTGAGGTAGAAGGATTGCCTGAGCACAGCAGGTCAAGGCTACAGTGTCCAGCATGGGTGACAGAGTGAGACTGCGAGTCAAAAAAAAAGCAAGTGAATGATTACTATAAATATCAAGAGAGCAGGATCATGATTCCTCCATGGGGAGGAGGAGTCTGCATCAGAAAGTTAGAGCTTCTAACTTCTTGACTTAGGTCATTGTTGCGAGGTTCATTTTGCAGCTATCCATTGAGATACTCATTTATATTTCACACACATTATTTATTTATTTATTTTTTAAAAACAGAGATGAGAGTCTCGCTATGTCACCCAGACTGGTCTTGAACTCCTGGGCTCAAACACTCCTACCTCTACCTCCCAAGTGCTGGGATTACAGGCGTGAGCCACCATACCCAGCCTGTTTTGCACACTTAATAATTTTTCACAGTCCTCTCTTGTTTTTGAGTCAGAGTCTCACTCTGTTACAAAGACTGGTGTGCAGTAGTATGCTCACAGCCACCATAGCCTCGACCGCTGGGCTCAGGCGATCCTTCTGTCTCAGCCTTTCAAGTAGCTGCCATGCTTGGTTAATTTTTGATTATTATTTTTTTTGAGTTGGAGTCTCATTCTGTCGCCCAGGCTGGAGTGCAGTGGCACGCTCACAGCCACTGCAGCCTCCACCTGTTGAGTTCAGATGATCCTTCCGCCTTAGCCTTCCAAGTAGCTGGAACTACAGGCTGGCGTCACCAAACCCGGCTAATTTTTTGACTTAATTCTCTGCCTCAGTCTCCAAAAGTGCTGGGATTACAGGTGTGACACACCGTGCCCGGCTGCCTTTTTAAACATTATTTTAAAATTCAGCAAGAACAAAGCACTGAGGGGATGGGTTGTTGAGCAGACACAAGGACGCGTCTGACACCGGGCCCAGAGCTCACCCATGGAGCAGGGAGCACCACACAGAGACAGCAGCGTGTGAATCCCCGGTGCACAAAAGAATGTGGCACTCTTAGGAACCGAGCTGACCAGTCCCAGCTGGGAGCTTAGAAAACAAGGGGGGAGAGAGGCATGCATAACCTGGGCGAAGGCCTGGGCAGCCAAATGAGCATTCTGGATGTTGTCCTAAGGGGCCAGTGGGAAGACCCTGAGAGTTCTAAACCAGTCAAGGGACCTGCCAAGTCACTAGCAGGTCACTCTGCTCGGAGTGTGGGGCTGGACTGGACAGGGGCATGAGCAGGCCCAGCAGGCTGGTCAGGAAGCTGCTCCAGGAATCCTGAAACTTGGACTAGGGTGGGGGGAGCAGAGGTGAGATTTTTGTGCCCACAAGCAGGTAACAGCTCTGCTCACCTCCGAGCTGCAGCATGAGCTCATTCTGCTCACGTAACTAAAAATACCGTAGTGTTACGTTGCGTGCCTATTATCCACTGCTCCTTACTACCTACAGTACACACTTACACGGCTGCACATATATTTTGTGTAGAGGTGTGCACACAAAGCCAGGATACTGCATTTTATGCATGATGTCAGGGATTCCCAAAGGTTATGTTAACTGTGTAATCTTGGCCTTATGCACTGACTTAGAACCTAACCTCGGTGGAAGGAGCAGCTCCACTGTTGAATTGTTTCTTATTTTATTTATTTATTTTCTTCTGTTGATGGATTGAAGAGCCATTGAGGAGACTTGGCGACTGATTGGGATAGAAGGGAAAAGGAGAGAGACTAAAACGTGGTATTCCCAGGCCTGCCAACTCTGATGTTCTCTGGCCTAACAACTGAGCAGACGGCAGTCCTATTTTTTGAGATGGGTACACCAGAGGAGTCATTAGAGGGTAGAGAGGACAAGCTCACTACTTTCTTTCTTTTTTTTGAGTTGGAGTCTCACTCCGTGGAGTTGGGAGTTTCAATCTGTGTCGCCCAGGCTGGAGTGCTGTGGCACACTCACGGCTACCCCAGCGTCGACCTACTGGGCTCTGGCGATCTTTCCGCCTCAGCCTTCCAAGTAGCCGGAACTACAGGCACGAACTACCACGCCTGGCTACTTTTTTATTTGGTGTTCTGGAATGAATGTGTTCCCCAAAGTGGCATCTGTTGAAATCCTAGCCCCCAATGTGAGATGAAGTCTCACCAAATTGCCCTCAAACCCCCATGGGCTCAGGCAATCCTCTTGCCTTGACCTCTGAAAGTGCTGAGATTATAGGCTGAGCCAACGAGCCCAGGCAACTTTTTCACAATCTTTTGTTGTGAAAACTTTCAAAAATACAGAAAAGGTGGTAGGTTGCACAGTGAACACCCGTGAACCTACCACCTAGATTCCATTACTGACTTATTGCTTCTTTACATCTTTTCATACACCCAAAAGAGTTCATTTTTGAGCAAACTGAATTTGTGATGTCTAAGAGACATCTAGACACCCTGTCTAACAGGCTGCTGGTCTAAAGGACAAGAGCACATTTGGAGAACAGGCTGCTTCCTATCCACACGCAGTTCTCTAGAATCTGGCTCTGACACCTTCTTTCTGAAGGTGCTTTCACTGACTGAGAACTCCAAAGCTGAACTCACTGTCTTCCGCCTGAAAACCTGCTCCCCTTCCTCCTGTGTGTCCTGCTGCCTCAGTCATTCTGAGCTGCTATAACAAAGTACCAAAGGCTGGGTGGGTTAACAACAGAAATTTCTTTCTCACAGTTTTGGAGGCTGGCGGTCTGAGATCAGGGCAGCAGCACGATCAGGTTCAGGTGAGGGTCGTCTGCCAGGCACACATTGCAACTTCTGGCATCCTCCCATGGCAGGAAGAGATTGGGAGAGCTCTCTGGGGTCTCCTTTATAGAAGCACTAATCCCACTTATGAGGGCTCCACCCTCATGATCTCATCACCTCCCCAAGGCCCCACCTCCTAATCCCATCACATTGGGGGCTAGGATTTCAACAGACGCCATTTTGGGGAACACAAACATTCAGTCCAGAACACGTATTTTAGTTACCCAAGCCTCCAACTTGGGAGTCATCCTAGATGTCTCTCCCTCAGTGAACAGGTTCTGTCAATCCTGTGTCCTAAATAGCTTTTTAAAATGTCCCCTTCCTTTTCATCCCCTCTGCCATTCACAAAGTTCAGGATCTCAGAATTTCTCAGTTTTATTGATATGGAAGAATCACAGTTTCAACCTCTGAACTGGTCCCATGTCTCCTCTCTCTCCAGCTCATCTACTCCTATTTATCTGTCTGACTGTCCATCTAATTTATCATTTTTTAAAACCTGTTCACATTCTCTTTCTTTTATATTCCTTTACAGGTTTAAATCCCTTGGTCTTCCAGAAAGTGGAAATAAGCCTACATTTCCAACCTTAAGCGTGGCTACCCTCCCACACCTTTTTTTTTTCTTTTTATTTTTTTTAGTTGGAGTCTCAGTCTGTCGCCCAGACTGGAGTGCAGTGGCCGCTCCCGGCCACCGCAGCCTCGACCTGCTGGGCTCCGGCGATCCTTCCGCCTCAGCCTTCCGAGTAGCTGGAATTACAGGCTAATTTTTTTATTTTATTGTAGAGATGAGGTCTCGCCTGCCCAGGCGGGTCGCGAACCTTTTTTTTTCTTTTTTAGAGAGACAGGGTCTCACTCTGTCACCCAGGTTGGAGGGCAGTGGCCGGATCATTGCTTACTGCAGCCTTGAACTCCTGTGCTCAAGAGATTCTCCTGCCTCAGACTCTGAGTAGCTGGGACTACAGCAGCACACCACCATCACCATACACAGCTATCCGACATCGTTTTCCCTACTGAGGTATGATCTTTCAATATACCCTCCTCCTGGAAGATGGCCCTGAAGGCCAGGCTGGGTGGCTCCCACAGAATTCTCAGAATACTTGTATCATTAGATATTCAAGTCTTCGCAGACGCTGAAGTCCTTGAGGGTGGTGGTGTTTTAATTCTCGTTAGAGCCAGAATACTTTTATCACTCTGCCCAACACAAAAAAGACTCTGTTTGCTGTAGCTGAATTTTGCACATGGTCCAATGATTGTACGTCCTTCCCTTCCAACCAAATCCTCAAGCCTGAGTTCTTCCGTGAAGCCTCCTTCGGCCTCGAGAGCTCTGACTTTTAGCCACTGTCCCTGGATTTTACAAGTTCTATTTTACGTTTCTACAACTAGCTTCCATAAATGTGAACACGTTCCCCTTTTCTTGCTAACACTGATGCTATCCACGCTTCCGGGCTGGGTTCCATCCAAACGCACCTCCACCACTAATGGCTGGCTGGTCCCTAGAGGGAATTCTGTGAACTCTCAGCAAATGAAGCTTGCGTCTGCTTAGCACTTGTTACTCTTTCATCCCAGTTGCTGCTACTGCTTGCCGGGTTCCCCTCCTCTCCTGCGATCCCACTCGCCTCACGCCTCTCCCCGCAGCACCTGGCACTGCCACTGGCAGATGCAGCCCCAAAGCATCACCGGGAAGCTCTAGCAGAGACAGAGCTTTTTCAAGACAGACGTCCCTGCCGGCTGATCCATCCGCCCGGTGACAAGCTCCACCCGCCAGGGCTCCGCCCGCTCCCCGCGGCTCTCTCCCACCCGGGCCCAGAGCGAGCAAGTCCGGGAAAGAGCGGAGCCGGCCTCCTCGGCCCAGGTCCTCCTTCCGCGCAGGCGCAGCGATACTGCCGAGCGCGTGACTCGAGAGCCGCGGGCTCCGGGGCGGGGGTTTCCGGGGCGGGGGCGGGGCGCGGCGCTGGTCTCGCGCGCTCATTGGCCCCCGTGCTGACGGACAGATGGGGCGAACAGCCCGCGAGGAGTCGGCTAAGAAGTTCCCCAGTTAGGTACAGCTAGGTGGCCCGAAGATAAGTAAGTGAATACATGGACGTCTGGAGAAGCGGAGAAGGGAGCGGCGGGTGTCGGGTTGAGAGCTCCTGGGGCTCGACTTGTCCCTGGCTGGGACAGGACGGTGGCCTTGGGTTCAGTCCAGGGCTGGGGCGGGAGAAGTCCGCCTTCTGGAAAGTTGTCGGCCCCTGGGACCCGAGTCTTCACTCGATTCGTTCAGGTCCAGCATGGAGGCTCCGGGTTTCTGGAGGCTGCTGTGTGGGGCTTGAGAGCCCCTGTCACTGTCGCCGTCCGGTCCAGCTCAGGGCTGGGCGACAGGCCCCTTCCCTCCGACCCTGGCACGACACTCTCCTAGCTGGCCTCCCAGACTCCAGCCCGGCTGGCTGCTGACTAGACAGTCTGCAAGGCACCGAACACATCCTGTGCTGAAAACCCCCAGTGCCCTCGTGGGCGGAGGTGCCAAGACCCGCTGTCAACCCTGTGGCCGGGGCGTTCGTGACGAACTCCGCTCATGGTCCAGCCACATCGGAGAGAAAGGCCACCAAGGGTCAGGCCCGACCAGCCGTGGTGCTTGTGCTGCCCTTCGCACCCTCCGCTAATCTCCTGGAGAAGCTCCGACCCTGTGGCCTCTGTCAGTGCACCCCTGCGGTCCCCAGCCCTGCCCCACCTCTGAGCCGATTCCTGTCGTGCTCCGAGCACACCTGCACCCTTGCCGCCCCAGACATTTGTCACACCTGCTAGGTTCACCGATGTGACGGGGCTGTGTGGTTTCTGGACGTGTATCCCTCAAGTCTTGCACAAGTCTTGCACAGCACACACAGAGAGAGGTTCAGTAATTGTATATTGAATGAATCAAGGGGTGGATTCCAAGGATCAAAAGTGAAGATTTAAGGGCCAAGGACAGTGGCTCAGGCCGGTAATCGCAGCACTTTGGGAGCCTGTGGTGGGAGGATCCCTTGAGTTCAACAGTTTGAGATCAGGCTGGGCAACATAGCAAGACCCCATCTCTACACAAAATTCAGCAATTAGCTGAGTGAGGTGGTGCACATCTGTGGTCCCAGGTACTCGGGAAGCTGAGGTGGGAGGATTGCTTGAGCCCAGGAAGACTGAAGCTGTGGTGAGCTATGATCATGCCATTGCACTCCAGCCTGGGTTAACACTGTCTCTTTAAATAAAAATAAAAATAAAAAAAAATGACAGGTTGGCCTGTGGCATTTTAGGAGCTCACCAAGGCCATGAACCATATCTTTTTCACCTTGAATTCTGACAGCTAGCTAACAAGGTGGTGCTCCTTTTAAAAACATATGAATAAATTCAAGATGACAAACGGTGAAGTCAAGCCTTTGAGCTGTGGAGCCTCTCCTGCTTCAGTGGGGGTAGAGCAGTGGGCCTCCGGCCAGTCACTGAGAGAAATCTCTCAGCAGGCTTAGGAGGGTGTGTGTGGTGCTACAGACAATGAGGACGCCAAATCCGAGAGGTGTTTACTGTAATGAGTGTTCAAAGAGGGTGGGGTGGGGTGGGGTTCTCCCCATCTGATCCTCCAAGGCTGCGGGTGACTCATGCTTCCTTGGGCTCTGGGGTGGGGCTGACAGTTGGGCCCTGCTGCCCCTGGCCCCTGGCCTTCACAGCATCTCCAGCCACGAGAGCCACATTCCTCAGATAATTGATATTGAAGCAGTTGGCCTGTTCGTCCCCTGGACTCAGGTCACAGCAGAGGGCAGGGTCTCGCCAGAAGTTACGTCGGGGACCACACAGATCATCGATGAAGGTTAATTTCTGATGAAGGAGAAGAGTAAGAGACAACGGGGAGGGAGAGGGGATAGGTCAGACATGGCATGGATGCCTGGGTGTCCGGTCCCCCTTCCATCAGCTTCGACTGCTCTCCCCTGGGATCCCTTCCTGGGGCCTAGTGAGAGTACAAGGATGCCTTGCACAGCTGATTCCTTGTGACTGACAGATGTGCACATCTGGAAATGCCAGAAGCTTGAGGCACAGAGAAGGCATAATAGGAACTTAGGGATAAGGGAGCAGGCCAGGTCAGGAGTGATGACTTCTGGAACCAAGGAAAAATCTCTCCCTTACTAGTCCTCATTCTTTCTTTTAATTATTTATTTAGAGACAGGATCAGCTGGGCTCGGTGGCTCAGCCTGTAATCCCGCGCCTTGGGAGGCTGAGGTGAGTGGAATGCCTGAGCCCGCAGGTTTGAGACCTGCCTGGGCAACTTGGTGAGACCGCATTTCTACAATAAATTAAAAAAAAAATTAGCCAGGGGGGTAGCACACGCCTGTAATTCCAGCTCCTTGGAAGGCTGAGGCGGAAGGATCGCCGGAGTCCAGCAGGTCGAGGCTGCGGTGGCTGGGAGCGGCCACTGCACTCTAGTCTGGGTGACAGAGTGAGACTCCAACTCAAAAAAAAAAAAAAAAAGAGGGTCTTGCTTTGTCACCCAAGCTGGAGTGTAGTGGCATGCTCCTAGCTCACTGCAGCCTCAAATTCCCAGGCTCAAGCTAATTTTTTATTTTTATTTACTTATTTTTATGTTTCAAGTTGGAGTCTCACTCTGTTGCTCAGGCTGGAGTGCAGTGGGACGCTCACGGCCATCACAGCCTCGGCCTGCTCGGCTCAGGCGATCCTTCTGCCTCAGCCTTCCAAGTAGCTGGAACCACAGGTACACACCACCAACCTGGCTAATTTTTTTTTTAATTTGTTGTAGAGATGAAGTCTCACCAAGTTGTCCAAGTCTCGAACCCGTGGGCTCAGGCAGTCCTCTTGCCTCAGCCTCCCAAAGTGCTGGGATTATAGGTGTGAGCCACCGCACCTGGCTAATTTTTTATTTTATAGAGACAGGATCTTGCTATGTTGCCCAGGCTGGTCTTAAACAACTTGTCAAGTGATCCTCCTGCCTTGGCCTCCCAAAGTGCCCAGCCAATCCTCACTGTTTCTGAGGGCTGGGTTGAGGTGCTAAAGAGAAGCGTTGCCTGCAGTTCTAGCTCTCCCTTTCCTCTGGAGACTGTGCCCCTCACACACACACACTCACCTCCTCCTCTGCACAGCAGGCCTGTTCTGCAAACGGCAGGTCACAGCAGCGGGCAGTCATGTTGTGGATCAGCCCAGGAATCTGCTTACTATGTTGGTGTGAAAGGGTCAGGGGTTAGGGTCATTGGGCATCCTCTGGCATCAGAGTGGTGCTGGGAGACCCCAACTCTGCCCTTCCCAAGGGCACCCCAGAAGGGAGGTTTTGGGAAAGTAAGTGAGTGGGGGAGGACCAGGCAAGACTCACTGCTTGGTGAGAACCCTTTGGTTTCCACAGAGTTGGTCCATGAGGTTGGGGGTGACGCGGCTGATGTCGACGGTCAAGATGTCCCGGTCATAGTTGGGGTAGGGAGCCAGGTGGGCAAAGCACTCATCGCGAGCAGGGCTAGGCGGGTAGTGGCAACACGGGTGGTGGTGGGTCTTGACGGCATGCTCCTGGTCACAGTACTGGTCAAGGGTGTCCTCCCACTGTGGGCCAGAGAGGGAAGTCAGAAGCCTGGACATTTGGTCACTTCTCTCCCGACTTTCCTTATTGTCCCAGGCTATGAGGTGAGGGGCTCCCAGTTCCAGGGGCCAAAAGGGGAGGGCAAAGAATCAGAGGCCAAGGAGGCAGCTATGGGTGTGTGGGGTTGGGAAGGCGGAAGCTGGAAGCCCCGATGAGTCTCCACATTGGCCATGGGAGATGAGCAGGAACAGCGGATGGACAGGGTCAGGTGGGGCCAGAGCCGGACGGACGGAAGGATGGCAGACAGGTGCATGTTGGGGTCATGGGCGGACGAGGCCAGGAGTGCAGTGTGAAGGCTCGAGACGAACAGACTCAGATGATGAACACAGCGGATGGATGGACAGCCACAAACAGACGAACAGGCGGATGTGCTCACAACAGGGAGGTACGCGGATGGATGGACCGGCAGGATCAGAGGTCGAAGGCGGGCAGGCAGGCACACAGGCCCTTGGGGAGGCTGGGTCGCCCACTTACGGCCTTCCATGTACAGGTGTGGTTGTTCCCCTGGCGGCAGCAGCGCTGGAACTCGCCCTCCAGCCGGGTCAGAGCCTGCAGCTGCCTTTGGATGGGGTCGGTAGCCGGGAGATTGCGTGGCACCGAGCGGAAGCGTCTCAGGTGGCAGATGTTCTTGACATTGTCCAATGTGGGCACCCCAGGGGGAAAAGGCAGCTCGGGGCCCGAGGAAATACCAGACTGGTGGTTGGGGCAGGCCCGGAGGTGGTAGTGTGGCCGGGGAGCTTCCTCCTGGAAGCAGGAGAATCGAACCTCCCCCTGCTGTCTGCAGCACCAGTGGGGTCGGGTCTTGACTGAGAACTCGGCCTCACAGAACCGGTTCATTGTGTCCTCCCACTAGAGCAAGAGGGGTGGGTCAGCCCAGCAGCCACTGTCCACATTCCTGCCTTCCTCCCAGGCTCCAGGAAAGGACCTTGGGCAAGCAGATAAGAAAGAAGCAGCGGCTGTCCTCTGCTCTCCTGGTGCACGTGGGGGACCCAGGATAGGGTCAGGAAAGGGACTTGAGGTTCTCCACTCCCAGGCCTCTAGACCACACACATACACACACACAACACACACACACACACACACACACAGGCCTCTAGAACACACACACACACACACACACACACACAGGCCTCTAGAAACACACACACACACACACACACACACCCCGGTCTAGGGGTTAAAGAACAGCACTGACATGAAGAGCGCAACTCTTACCACGAGCTTCGCACACTCTAGGCGATTTGAGAGGCTGCGGCAGCGGCAGCAACGGGAATATCCAGTCTCCAGGAAATTGAGGGTCTCACCCTGGCGAGTCAGGTGGGAGAAGCCAGACTGCGGCAGGTTCCAGGGGCCGTACACCACGTGCTGGCGGTTAGGGAGGCAGATCTGGTTCAGGTTGTCTGGAGAAGGCCGCCCGGGGGGGAAGCCATCCAGCCGGTGGCTCCAGCCCCCGCGGGGCCGGCCCTGTTGGCAGTGCTGGGCTGGGTTCCAAGGCTCGGGTTCTGGATGGTCGTGGCCCATCAGGGGAGCTGGCTGTCCTAGAGGGGGGAAAACAGCAGGCAGGGGGCACATGTGGGGCGACAGAGTGAGACTTCAGACTCAAAAAAAGAGAAATCCACAAAAGCCGATGAGCTGGAGCCCTGAGAGAACTTGGGGCTGAGAGAAGGTTGAGAGGACAGACGGGAAACCAGCAGAACATCGTCTGTGTCTCCTACTTTCATTATGGCCGACCGGAAGGAAAAGTGAGGCAGGAAATGTGTCCCCCTCGCAGCCTCCCCCACCGCCTCCCAAATGGCCGGCTTCCTGTGCTGCTCCCGACTCAGGCTGCCCACTCTTCTCCCTGGGGTCCTGAGCACTAAGGCAGGGGGAGGGACAGACCAAAGCTGTCACTCACCCTCCCTCGGCTTTGATCGGAAGGTCATCTCCTCCTGATATGGAAGAGGTGGGTCTACTGAGGTAGGAGGAGTAAGCAAAAATCACACTGGGGTGGGCATCTCTAAGAGAGAGGGGCCTGGCTAGGTCCCATCCACAGAGGAACTCAATGGAGAAGCAAGTGAAAATAAATGATATTTTCATATCACCTAATCACATGGCTTTTTTATTTTATTTTTGAGTAGGAGTCTCACTCTGTCACCCAGGCTGGAGGGCAGTGGCACGCTCCCGGTTACTGCAGCCTTGACCAGTTGGGCTCAGGCGATCCTTCTGTCTCAGCCTTCCAAGTAACTGGAACTACAGGCAAGCGCCACCATGCCCAGCTAATTTTTTTTTTTGAGTCGGAGTCTCACTCTATCACCCAGACTGGAGTGCAGTGGCCGCTCCCGGCTACCGCAGCCTCGACCTGCTGGGCTCCGGCGATCCTTCTGCCTCAGCCTTCCAAGTAGCTGGAACTACAGGTGTGCGCTACCATGCCCGGCTAATTTTTGATTTATTGTAGAGATGAGGTCTCACCAAGTTGCCCAGGCGGGTCTTGAACCCTCGGGCTCAGGCAATCCACTCACCTCAGCCTCCCAAAGGCGCAGGATTACAGGTTGAGCCACTGAGCCCGGCTAATTTTTTTTTAATTGTAGAGAAGAGGTCTCACCAAGTTGCTCAGGTTGGTCTCGAACCCAGTGAGCTCAGGCAGTCCTCTCACCTTGGCCTCACAAAATGCTGAGATTATAGGTGTGAGCCACCGTGCCCAGCCCACATGGCTTTATAAAATAGCTATTATTTCCTCAGTTTTACAGATGAAGAAACTATGGCTTGGAGAGGTAAGTAACTTACCCAAGGTTGCACAACTGTGAAGTGGCAGAGCCGCCATCTTGCCTGCCTCCCAAGTCCGTGTCTTGGGTGAGGCCATGGAGTAGACAGAGGTAGGTGGATAAGGAGGAGAGGGAGTCACTTACCTTCCTTCTGTTCAACAGGGTGCTGGGAAGAGGGCAGCTCTTTTTGGTGGGGGATAGCTTTCTGAGGGAAAGAGGGGTTCACTGCAAGATAGGGGTGAGGGCACAGAGGACCATGGTTCACACAGGTGTCAACAAGACCCATAGTGGCATGGGGACAAGGGAACGGGAGGCACTTACCGTCATGCCCAAAGAGGTGCTGGGGAGGCGGCAGCTCTTTCTCTTGGGTGGGGATGGCTTCCTGAGAGGAAGGGGGCTGTACTACAGAAGAAGGGGTGTATGAGCCGCCCGCCCTTTCTGCTAGCCTGGGCTGGGAGAGGGGGCGGGACTTCTTCCCTCTCGCCCATCTGAAGAGCAGAGTGGAGGCCAGATGAGAAGCCCTGAGGGGTGATCGAGAAGGGCGTGGGGTGGCCTTACCTTCACTCTGTTCCTCGAAGAAAGGGCTATGCTGAAAGGCTTCGACGTGATCCGTGGAGAAGCCTCGGGTCAGGGGTGGGGAAGGGGGTGCTGCGTAGCCAACTAGGAGCAAGAGCGGAGGCATTTAGAGCCTCCAGCTCCCACTGGCTTCCCAATCCATGCTGCTCCCCCAGACTCTTACCTTCCTGAACATGCTCCATGAGGTGCTCCGGCCTCAGCCCCCTCTGCCCTGGAGTGTTGAGGCCTGGCGGGAGGAAGGGCAAGTCGGGACAGTGGTGAGGGCCTTTTCCTGGCCCTCAGCGAGGGGTAGCGAGCTTGTAGGAGAGACAACCAGCCCATGTTCCCTAGCCCTCCCCCACCTGAAACACACCTAGACATGACTGACTGGGTTCTGAGAGGCCTGTGATTTCTTACAGCCCCACCTCCGCCTGGCTCCGAGGCCAGGTCTCAAGGGAATGTGGCACGCAGGCTTGGGGAGGAAGGCCCTCATTTCCACTGCCAATGTCTTCTGTCTCCCCCTCAGGGCTTGGGGGTTGTCCTCCCCTTGGCCTCTGCTGTGGTGCTTCTCCAGCTTTCAGAAGAAATCTGGACCCTGAACGGGTTGGAGCCTGCCCTGCCCACCCCCTCTGCCTGCCCTCCTGCTCCAGGCCCTTTAGACATTGAGCTTCTGTTGAGGGGCCCATCCAAAGCTCCAGTGCCTCCCCTTCAGCTAGTCTCGGCTCTCAGTTTGGGTCTCAGTTTAGGACCTGGGGTCTGGGACAGGCAGAGAAAGGAATCACTTGTAGATGACACAGGGCTTTACAGAGACATAGACTAGATCTACTGACATTCTCTGAATAGTTTCCCTCGGAGTTCCCTGGGGTTTTTTTGAGTCAGTCATACTCTGTTGCTCAGGCTGGAGTGCAGTGGCACGCTCACCGCCACTGCAGCCTTGGCCTGCTGGGCTCAGGTGATCCTTCCTCCTCAGCCTTCCAAATAGTTGGAACCACAGGCGTGTGCCACCATGTCCAGCTAAGTTTTTGACTTATTGTAGAGACGAGGTCTTGCCAAGAAGTTGTCCAGGTTGGTCTAGAACCCCTGGACTCAGGCAATCCTTCGCCTCTGCCTCCCAAAGTGCTGGGATTACAGGCGTGAGCCACTGCGTCTGGCTCCCTGGGTTTTTGTTTTGAGTTTCCACACACAATGCTGAGGACTACTGTTTTATTCAAGCATCAAGCAGGTAAAGAAAGTGTATGTGCTGGATAGAGGGCAGGTCTGTGGATGGACGCCCCTTCAGCTCCGCCTCTCATCAGACGGGGAGTCAGCCTAGGCTCCTGGGTCAGCAGCCCGGTATGGAGCAGCCCAAGGCGCCCCTTCCCCTCCCTTTCCTGCTGCTGGGTCCCTGCATACCTCCTCCTCAGCAGGGGTCTCTCACTCTGAATCCCCTTGCCCCTCCATTGTCCATTTGACTCTGATTTTGTGTTTCTCGGCAACCATCTCTAGGAAGCCCTCTCCCGCTGCGCTTCTAGGGGCTCCTGCCTCCCTGCTTCAAGGCGCCTGTGCTCCAGGCCCACCTTGGGCCTGCTCAGAAAAGGGAGGCCTAGTGGAGACTCACTCTGCTGGTGATGAGTCCTCTGGGGTGACTGGACCCAGACCCCTGCCCATGCTGGCCAAGTCCCTCCCCAAATGTGGACCCCACCCCACTCACCTCCCTCAGAGGCAGCAGAAGCGACAGCCAAGCAGGCCAAGACCCAGGCTGCTCTGGACATGGTGCCCATCCTGGGGCAAGGACTGGTCACTGGACACTCAGGAGGTGGGTCCTCTCAGGCAGACCTAGATGTGAAGGGCTGGGCTGCTGGAAGTCTGCCTGCCTGGTTGTTGTTACTGCTGTTGTGAACTCTAGGGCTGGCTCCTGCTTTTATAAGGCTGTCTGTGCTATCTCCCGCCCTCCTCAGCTTCCTGCCATGACTCAGTCCCAGCTGTCTCTCCTCTGGTAGCCACTCCTCCCGAAGTCACCCTGAGCCTCCTCAGAGGATTGAGAAGAATGGGGGTGATGAGAGGAGAGCATTCTTCTGACCCCCAGAGAAACTCGGGGAACTGTGGGGCGGGAGACGTCTGAGCCCTAGGCTTGGGCCTCAGTCTCCCCACGTGCACACGGCTTCCGTGAAGGGGTCTGACGACCTGCTGAGCTACGGAAACAGGGCCCTAAGCTGACAGCAGGGAGCCGGACAGCTATCTGAGGGGGAGGTCTGGACTACCCCTTTTCAAGCTCCCCAGCTCTCTGGGACAACAAAGAGGGTGGGACCCAGGGTGGAACTTCCTCTTATTCCCACCTCAGGAGTCAGAGATGAAGACACAGCAGCTCCCAGTTTATTTTTTAGTTTCGCCCTCCTTACATCCAGTTTCAGCTTCCCTCCCTCTGTGGGTCCCCAAACCAAGTCTCTTTCAAGAGAGCAGAGGCATGCCTCCACACGAGCTCTCAGGATTCTGGGGGACTCCAGATGGTCAAGTGGTCTGGGGTCTCCCACATGAAGGGAGGCTGGTGGCACTCCCAGGTCTTTGCTTCATCTATGCACAAAGCCTCAGAAAATCTCTTCAGCATTTGGGACCCTGGTGTTCTGTAGCTGCACCAGCCGCTGCACGGCCTCGGTCAAGTCCCGCTCGCCAAGTCGGCGATTGTCTCGAGTCCGAATGTTCACTGTTCTTCGACTTTGCTCTTTCTGGCCAACCACTGCAGGAAGAGGAAGGAAGTCTGGGAATCTCAGGACAAATTCATCCACAGGGGATATTTCCTTTTGCTGTGCAGAAATTTAAGAGACCTAAATCTTTAGGAAGGGTGGGAGCACAGCCCAGATATGGTTCAAAGAAAGGATATATTTAGGAGCGCCTGCCCTCCAGCTCCCAGCTCATCCTGAGGAGATAAGGAAATGTGTGAGTCCCTGCAGGACTTATCATTTCTGGGCAGGAGCCCAGGGGTCAGAGACACTAGAGTCAGGCAGACAAACAGGTTAAGGACCAGACAGAGGGGAACTGTGTGTGTGCTTGGGGGAGGAGCAGGAGAGGAAGGAAAAGATGGCAGGGGTGGAACACACATGGGCAAATCTCCGGGACTGTGGCACAGCCTGCTCTCAGCGCTCGTAGGGCGAGGGGGTATGTCAAACTAGAGCATCAGGTCGTCTGGCTGGGAGTTTCTGCTCCCTGCCTCAAGACAGAACCCTGAGCCCTGGACTACAGAAGAAGCAGGAGCATGGCAGTGCTACATTTTTCTCCTTAAGGCCTTTCTCCTCAAGCCTTCGGGCTGACTCCATCCAGGTCTAGAATAAACAAGGCTAATTGATGGCTTATTAGCCCTTCCTGTCCCTTTCTCTCTCGTGTTCCCTTGGTTAATTCGCCTAACAGACACCAAGAGCTAGAGTGGCGTTACTGAGAGGAAAACTGGTCTGAGGGTCAGGGGTAGTGGTGGGGAGGGCGGGGCTGTGTGAGGAACAGGGCCCACGTGAGTCAGGTGTCCTGAATCCCGGCTCCTGCCCAGCTCAGGTCCTGAGCCCCAATGAACCCAAATATGCACATAACCCAACTTAACAAACCCGACAGAAAGAAGGAGGCAGAGGCAGGTGGGAGGACTCGTGGCTCGGTGGTCCTGGACTGACCCACTCACTCACCAAATTGAAAATTGTAGTGGGCAAGCTGGGCCCGGCGGACTCTCCGGCCAAGAGTCAGTCCAGAGTCGGCATCTAGGTCGCTGACCAGCCCTGCAGCCCGCAGGTTCTGCTGTGCCTGGGACAGACATTTGGGGGCAGGGAGTTAACTAACTGGGAGGCTGAGGGGCTGGAAGAGTCTGATGCCACCCGCCTGTTCCTCTCTCCCCACCTCAGTACTCTCCACTTCCCACCAACAACCTCTCCTTACCTCATGTCTACGCTGAGGTCTCCCCGTACCCAACCCCACTTTTCTGTCTGCCTCCTACTGGAGACGAGTCCCAGTTAGTCTCTGGACTTAGCCTGTTTCTGGCCACCACTCTATTCAACCAGTGCTCAACTTTGCTACCATCCATATCCTCAATTCTCTCTTGAAAGGAAAAATAAAACCAATGTTTACTCAAGCCTGCTCTTGCGCTCTACTGGCAGAGTCCAGCATTTTTTTGGTTTGATTTTGACACAAATCCGCAAGGCAGGGATGTTTCATCTTTTAGATGCAGAATTTCCAGCATGTAGGCCAGCCACCACCCAAGGCCGGTCTTGTGGCTGTGCCCTTTCTGCTCCCCTGCAAGCCTCTTCCTACCACTGCCGGGCACCAGACTCTCGGGTCCTATTTCTGCCCCTTCCCTTTCCCCCTTTCCACTTCTCACCTCCCTGGCATAGTCCTCTTGCTCAGTCCCCACCGGGATGACCACCACCTGGAACGGGGACAGCCACAGTGGCCTGGTTGGGAGGGAACAGATGAAGTCAGATCATTCATTCTGGCTCTGGCCAGAAGCGTGGCTGCAGGAAGATGTGGGAAGGACAGAGAATGGCATCTGAAGGGGTACGGGATCTGTAGCATGAACTGTGTGGTTTGAGGGCCAACAGAAATCCAGGGTCAAGGCCTCACCATTTTCCCCCACAGCTTTCCGCCAGCACTCCCAGCAGCCTCTCCACAGAACCGAGCACCGCTCGGTGAATGAGGACTGGACGCTCCAGAGCCCCCGCCTGTCTTGGGAGGAAAAAGGGGTGGGTAGAAGGGCAGAAGCATCACAAATTGTGGACCCGAGATCGCTTTCCAGTTTTCAAGAAATATTCAGCTCTGGCAGAGGAGGGTGTGGAGGATTTGGTTTAGTTTTCAGGACTAAAGGTAGAGAGGGAGATAGAGACCCATTCCATGGGCTGACGAGGGAAAAGGGGATGGGGCAAGGTTCTATACCCCTTGTACTGGAGGCCAAATCTCAGGGGCAGCTGGAAGTCAAGCTGGATTGTCCCACACTGATGAGGTCGACCCAAGGCATCGTGAAGGTGCACGTCAATCTACAGGAGACAGGTGGAAGGCAGGAGAGAAGCCAGGGCCAGCATCCTCCATGATCCACACCACCCACCCTCTAACCTGCCCACATTCCAGGCTATTTGGAGTGTTTCACCCAGTTGTATCACACCCTATGCCTCTCCTTCACTCACTCTGGCAGTGGCTCTCAGTAGTTCTCTCTACTTGAAGATGGCAGTATAATATTACAACACACTCACTCCCAAGCCTCTCAATTCCTTCTGTTCCTCATCTGAGACCTTCACTCCCATCCACACCATGGCTACACCCTTGACCCTGTCGCCTCCTCCCGGGGCTGTACCTCTGAAACAGGCCATCAGATACCCTACTCTGATCACTGTCTCTTGCCAGCTCTGATGATTATTCTCATTGCTGCCTCTTCACCTACAAGTTCCTTAACTCTTTTTCCCTCCTGCCCCAGGCCCCTTCTACTTTTGTTTCTTTTTCTCTTTTTTTTTTTTTGAGTTGGAGTCTCACTCTGTCACCCAGACTGGAGTGCAGTGGCATGCTCCTGGCTACTGCAGCCTCAACCTGCTGGGTTCTGGCGATCCTTCCACCTCAGTCTTCCAAGTAGCTGGAACTACAGGTGCGCACTACCACACCCAGCTAATTTTTGATTTATTGTAGAAATGAGGTCTCACCAAGTTGCCCGGGCGAGTCTCGAACTCGCGGACTCAAGCAATCCACTCACCTCGGCCTCCCAAAGTGTTGGGATTACAGGCTGAGCCACCGAGTCCGGCAGAATATATACTTTATCACTGTCTGTTAGCTCTATAACCTTAAGCACATGTTTAACTTGCCTGTATTTTTTTCTTCTTAGTAACATAAAGATATTCTACTTGCTTACTATTATTGCTAAAATCAATAAAACACATTTTCATTATTTAATATTTTCACTTACTATTTATTGAGCAGCCAAATAAATGCTATGTGCTAGAATAGACATTTGGGACATAAATGAGTAATACAGGCTGGGTGCAGTGGCTCAAGCCTGTAATCCCAGTACTTTGGGAGGCCGAGGTGAGGGGATTGCCTGTGTCCACGGGTTTGAGAACTGCCTGGGCAACTTGGTAAGGCCTCATCTCTACAATAAATTAAAAAATTAGCTGGGCGTGGTAGCGCATGCCTGTAGTTCCGGCTACTTGAAAGGCTGAGGCGAAGGATCGCCTGAGTCCAGCAGGTCAAAGCTGGGGTGGCTGTGAGCGTGCCACTGCACTCCAGCCTGGGTGAAGGAGTGAGACTTCAACTCAAAAAAAAAAAAAAGTGAGTAATACACCCATCACCTTAAGTAAATGGCCCCAGCACAGCGCATAACAACTATTAAGCATTCAAAGGATTTTAGCTATATTAAGCACAACCCCAAAAAACCCAGAATTTATTTATAAAACATTGTGTGTTTATTCTTACATGTTTAAACTTTAATTATCTTCAAAGTACTTTCTGTTTGATGCAATACACCTATTGAGACACTTTTTCCACTGCTCAAAACAGTTTTTTTTTTTTTGGGTTGGTGTCTCACTCTGTGGCCCAGACTGGAGTGCAGTGGCACGCTCCTGGTCACTGTAGCCTCGACCTGCTGGGCTTTGGCGATCCTTCCGCCTCAGCCTTCCAAGTAGCTGGAACTACAGACGTGCACTACCACACCCGGCTAATTTTTTTGATTTATTGTAGAGATGAGGTCTTGCCAAGTTGCCCAGACGGGTCTCGAACCCGCGGGCTCAGGCAATTCACTCACTTTGGCCTCCCAAAGCGTGGGATTACCGGCTGAACCACTGAGCTCGGCAAAACAGTTTTTTGAACTCGTCGATTTTGATGCCTTTTAGTGCTTCTGCTGGCTTTTGTTTCTTTTTTTTTGAGTTGGAGGTCTCACTTCGTTGCCCAGGCTGGAGTACAGTGGCACGCTCATGGCCACTGCAACCTTGACCTGCTGGGCTCAGGCGATCCTTCCGCCTCGGCTTGTTTTTTGTTTCACCTCTTCCACATTGGCAAAATGTTTCACTTTGAGGACTTTTTTCATCCAGGAAAACAACAAAAAGTCACTGGAGCGAGATCAGGTGAATCAGGAGGGTGGGGCACAGGGTCATGCTGTTTTTGATCAAAAACTGCTGAACACTCAGCACTGTGTAGGCAGGTGCGCTTATAAATCACTTGTCATGAAATGGGCAAATGCTTTGAAAGAATCTCCCCCCCCAAAAAATTACTGAGGCCGAATGCAGTCTCTCACAATGCTGGCTGGTACAGATGCCAATGGGTTCTTAGAACACTTACCTAGTTGGGGAAGTCTGTACTGCAAGAGGTCCACCCTCCAAAAAGATAATTCCGGGTTTTTTTGTTCCCTTCTCCCCGTATAGCTCATAAAATAGTTTTTGAGTAATTTTTCTCTCTTCATATCTTCAACCCCTCACTGACAACCCTGCTTCTCCATCTCAGCAAATGATCCTGCCTCCCTCCTCATGGAGAATTCAGGTAACTGGCCTCAACTTCCTGTCACCACACCTGGAATCTTCTTTGCATCTACTCTTAGCCTTTTCTTCTTCCCTGGATACAATGGCAATGGAGGTGCCTTCTGTCAAGGGTCTTGATCCCTAGGAACTTCCTTCTACTGTATCCCCTTCTTTTACTCCCTCCAATTTTTCCCTCCAAATAGGCTTTCTTTCATCATAGCATTTATTTACTTATTTTTTGAGTTGGAGTCTCACCTGTCGCCCAGACTGGAGTGCAGTGGCATACTCCCGGCCACCGTAGCCTCAACCTGCTGGGTTCCAGGGATCCTCTCACCTCAGCCTTCCAGGTAGCTAGAACTATAGGCACGTACTACCATGCCCAGCTAATTTTTTTTTTTTTTTTTTTGAGTTGGAGTCTCACTCTGTCACGCAGACAGTGGCCTGCTCCCAGCCACCGCAGCCTCGACCTGCTGGGCTCCAGCGATCCTTCTGCCTCAGCCTTCCAAGTAGCCGGAATTACAGGCGTGCGCTACCACGCCTGGTTGATTTTTGATTTATTGTAGAGATGAGGTCTCGCCAAGTTGCCCAGGCGGGTCTCGAACCCGCGGGCTCAGGCAATCCACTTACCTCAGCCTCCCAAAGCGCAGGATTACAGGCTGAGCCACTGAGCCCGGCCACATCATAGCATCTAAACATTCTCAAATATCTCCCTTTGAAATCTTTCATCCAGGTGCAGTGGCTCAGGCCTGTAATCCCAGCACTTTGAGAGGCTGAGGTGAGAGGACTGTCTGAGCCTACCCGTTCAAGATCAGCCTGGGCAACTAGGCAAGCCCTCATCTCTACAATAAATTTAAAACATAGCCAGGCATGGTGGCACGTGCCTGTAGTTCCAGCTATTTGGAAGGTTGAGGCGGAAGGATCGCCTGAGCCCATCGAGATGAGGCTGCAGTGGCCGTGAGTGTGCCACTGCACTCCAGCCTGGGCGACACAGTGAGACTTTAACTCAAAAAAAAAAAAAAATGAGTCGGGTATGTTGGCATGCGCCTGTGGTTCTAGCTACTTGGAAGACTGAAGCAAAAGGATTACCTGAGTCCAGCAGGTTGAGGCTGCAGTGGCTCATAAGCCTGTCACTGCACTCCAAGTCTGGGTGACAGAGTGAGACTTTGACTCAAAAAAAAAAATCTCTTTCAAGTATCCAGGGCCTTAGCTACTCTACTTTGCCTTTGTAAGAGTCAAAATCCTTGAAAGAGTTACATTCATTCATTCACTTCTGTCTGACTCCACCCTCAGGCTCACATTACTGAAAACTGTCTTTCAAAACCTGGCAGGGCGCAATGGCTCACGCCTATAATCCCAGTACTTTGGGAGGTAGAGGCGAGAGGATTGATTGCCTAAGCCCAAGGATTCAAGACTAGCCTGGGCAACGTGGTAAGACCTTGTCTCTACAATAAATAAAAAAATTAACTGGGCGTGGTGGTGCACGCCTGTAGTTCCAGCTACCTGGAAGGTTGACAGAGAAGGATCATGTGAGCTCAGCAGGTTGAAGTTGAGGCAGCCATAAGCATGTCACTGCCATTCAGCCTGGGCAACAGAGTGAGATTCTTTGACTTAAAAACAAAACAAAACAAAAACCCTAATAGCCTTTTCTTTTTTTTTTTTTTTTTTTTTGAGTTGGAGTCTCACTCTGTCACCCAGACTGGAGTGCAGTGGCCGCTCCCGGCCACCACGGCCTCGACCTGCTGGACTCCGGTGATCCTTCCACCTCAGCCTTCCAAGTAGCTGGAACTACAGGTGCGCGCTACCACGCCCGGCTAATTTTTGATTTATTGTAGGGATGAGGTCTCGCCAAGTTGCCCAGGCAGGTCTCGAACCTGCAGGCTCAGGCAATCCACTCAACTTGGCCTCCCAAAGTGCAGGATTACAGGCTGAGCCACCGAGCCTGGCCCCAGCCTTTTCACTGAAGCCAGCAGACACTTCTCAGTCCTTTTCTCCAACTAACTTATTTCATTTCTTCCAACTTGCCATGTGAGTATGCTTTCATAGCCTAGCCTCTGCCTACACTGCCTACACTATTGTTCTTCTTTATATCCTACATGAGTTTAAAAATATTTCTTTCGGCTGGGTGCGATGGCTCATGCCTGTAATTGTAGCACTTTGGGAGACTGAATCAGGAGGAATGCTGGAGCCCAAGATTGTGAGACCAGCCAAGGCAACATAGCAAGTCCTCATCTCTACTACAGAAGAAAAAAAATATTAGCCAGGTGTGGTTGCACACACCTGTAGTCTCAGCTACTCAGAAGGTTGAGGCAGAAGGATCCCTTGAGACCAGGAGGTTGAGGCTGTGGTGAGCTATGATCTTGCCGCTGTACTCTAGCCTGGGTGATACAGTGAGACCCCAACTCAAAAATCAAATAAAAATATTTATCTGTACATACTATTAAATATCTATTAGATAGTTAATAAGACAAAGCCAAAATAAATAATAAAACCCTAGCCGGGCTCAGTGGCTCAGTCTGTAATCCCGTGCCTTGGGAGGCTGAGGTGAGTGGATTGCCTGAGCCCGTGGGTTCGAGACCCGCCTGGGCAACTTGGTGAGACCTCATTTCTACAATAAATCAAAAAATAAATCAAAAAATTAGCCGGGCGTGGTAGCGTACGCCTGTAGTTCCAGCTACTCGGAAGGCTGAGGCGGAAGGCTCACCGGAGCCCAGCAGGTCGAGGCTCCACAGGTGGAGCCGGGGAAGGGTCACCTGATCTGGTGCACAGAAGATGTGAGCATCATCCTGCTAGAAGCATCGCAGCCGGGTCAGTCCCCCCAAACTGCCAGATGCCTCAGCTCGGTGCAGGGCCCCAAAGTCAGCCAGCCGCAGGGGCAGCTCCCGCCCGGATCTGGGCCGGTGGGCGAACATCAGGCTGAGGTCGGGGGGGAGGGGTCAGGGCCACAAGGAGGACTAATCCTGGAAGACTGCTCCCCCACATGCACTCCAGTCTGGGAGACAGAGTGAGACTGCAACTCAAAAAAAATAAAAAATAAAAAAATAAAACACTAACAAGGGTCCCCAGCTTACCTTAGGCCCATAGAAGGCGCCATCTCCGGAGCTGAGATCCCAAGGTTCTCCAAATTCCTCCAGGGCCTGCTGAAGGACCTGTGGAGGGAACAAGGCAAGAGACATATCATCCCGGACTTCAGGAACAACACAACCCTTCCAGTCCCCAGCAAATGGCCCCCAGCATACACCTCTCTCTGAAGCCCTTGGTTACTATGACCTTCACCCCTTTCCACTAGAGAGTGGCTTATCTGCTTCTCTACCTCCTGCTCACCTGTTCAGCCTGGTCCCAAAGGCAAGGATCCCCCAGGAAGCCGGATGGGCGGGTGGATAGTGCCAGGCGGAAGGAGAAGCCAAGGACGGCATAGACAGAGCGGAGGAAATCAAGACAGTTTCGGATTTCTGCTTCCAGCTGGGGGCAGGAAATAACAGTGGGTGAGCCAGAGGTCCAGTGTAATAGCAGTTGGGGAAAACAGAGGGCAAAAACCTAGAGAGGCAGCAGAGGAAAACTGGGGTAGAATGTGGCTTCTGGTAGTATATCCAGAGGGTAACAGAAGGTCAGGGATGTTGGTGGTTCATAGGGAGATGGTTTAGACAAACTTTGGTGGAGCTGGGGAAGGGTCACCTGATCTGGTGCACAGAAGATGTGAGCATCATCCTGCTGGAAGCATCGCAGCCGAGTCAGTCCCCCCAGACTGCCAGATGCCTCAGCTCGGTGCAGGGCCCCAAAGTCAGCCAGTCGCAGGGGCAGCTCCCGCCAGGATCTGGGCCGGTGGGCGAACATCAGGCTGAGGTTGGGGGGGAGGGGTCAGGGCCACAAGGAGGACTAATCCTGGAAGACTGCTCCCCCACATCATTTGCTTGCCTACTTCCTCTGCACATCAGCTAACGCCCTCTCTAGCCTTGGCATGTCCTCTCACTGAGTCCTGTCAATCCCACTGGTTCAAAAGTGAATTTCTCAGTAACACAATAGACTAATTTACTATGCCCTTGTTCTGTGATAGGCACTGAGCAGAAAGAGAAACCTCAGACAGCAACTTCAAACTCTTGATGTAACCTGCAAGTAAACTGAGGTCTAAAGAGGTATAATGAGTTTCTTAGATTCTCATGTTTAGCTAGAGGGAAGATTCGAGACTCAAATCAAGTGTCCCATACTCTTTCGAAGGTGCTTGCTATTCCTTAATATTTACCAACCTGATTGTAACCCTAGCCCTGGAAGGACCCAGGTCTCCTGACCCCCAGCTCACCAATGTGCAGGGCAGTTCATGGGCTTGAGGGCGAGTATGTCTGTGGGATGCCTGGTAGGATGTTCACTCGAGGAGGCAGTGGGCCTGTCAGACCCTGGGGGCTGCAGGGCAAACATGTCTTCCCTATAATGATCCCAGTGCCCTGACTGTTCCCAAAGTTTCGTAGAAAACAGTGTGGGGGTTTTCACCTCTGAGAAACCACGGCGGGCATACTCAGCCTGGAGAGGAGAATACAGATACGGGAGGTCAGAGTTACCGGAAGGAGAGGAGGCAGGGTGGCAGAGGTGTGATTCTCTCAGGCCTTCAGGCCCTACTGATCACAGCCACAACCTATAATCCCATGTCCCATCTCTATACCCCCTCACTCCCCTACTGTAGACTGCCTAACTGCAGTCCTTAAAGATCACTAGCACTTTACGGTATTTATGTTTATGCTTCCAACCCTCCTCCTTTAACTCAAAACACCTTAGTTTCTTCTAGGTCCTCAGCCCCTCCCTGGTCTTCTTTGCTCTGGATTCGGGTCCCCTTACCCTGATAAACGCCACCAGTGCATTATACACCCTTGTCCCTCGTGGCAGAAAGAAGCAGCTCCCAGGGCTCAGTTCATGGAAGAAGAAGAGCTCCTGTTCCTGGGGCCAGGGATGGCAATGGTCACTTCAGGAAGGGGAAGGGGCTTCAGAACCCAGAAGGAACAACTGATGGAACGGCTCAGTCACTGTGACTGAATCTGCTCCCAACTCACAATCAGGTTCCCTCATCTGTCTCCATCCCTTGTCACCAGCCACCCCTCCCAGTCTTCCCAATCTCTGTACCTTCCCAATGCGCCGGTGATCCCGCAACTCTGCTTCTTCTCTCCATGCTTCCCAGGCCCTCAGCAGTTCTGCTGTGGGGAAGGAAATCCCTGACACTCTCTGCAGTGTCTCTGGGGTCCCTGAAGACCTCCATAAAGAAGACGAGTTCTGTGTGAGAACATAGGAAATCAAAGGGACGAGGAGGACTGAAGGCAGCTGCTTCTCCTAAGCCTCATGTGACACTCTCAGCACAAGCATCGCAGGTATGCCACTTGGCAATTGTCCTGTCTCAGCTCTCTCACCACTTTCCCACCATCACCGCCAGCAGGATGGACATCTCGTCCTCTAGACAACCTCTTCCACAGTTCTAGCCTTGCAGGTGCCCGACTCCTGATTCCTGCACACACCTGGACAAGCCTAGCCCCGCCCTGCCACCCCTTTTTCTTTCCATTCTCACCACCACTGTCCAACCAGCACCCCTGTACTTAGTTCCTTCTCTTTTAATAAATGACTCCTAGCTGGGCTCAGTGGCTCAGCCTGTAATCCCACGCTTTGGGAGGCTGAGGTGAGTGGATTGCCTGAGCCCGCGGGTTCATGACCTGCCTGGGCAACTTGGTAAGACCTCATCTCCACAGTAAATCAGAAATTATGGCTCAGCCTGTAATCTTGCGCCTTTGGGAGGCTGAGGTGAGTGGATTGCCTGAGCCCGCGGGTTCGAGACCCGCCTGGGCAGCAAGACCTCATCTCTACAATAAATCAAAAAATCAGCCGGGCGTGGTAGCGCATGCCTTTAATTCCGGCTACTCGGAAGGCTGAGGCAGAAGGATCACGGGAGCCCAGCAGGTCGAGGCTGCGGTGGCCGGGAGCGGCAACTGCACTCCAGTCTGGGCGACAGAGTGAGACTCCGACTCAAAAAATAAAAATAAAATATAAAAAATAAAATTAGCTGGGCGTGGTAGCATGCGCCTGTAGTTCCAGCTACTTGGAAGGCTGAGGCAGAAGGATCACCAGAGCCCAGCAGGTCGAGGCTGTGGTGGCCGGGAGCGGCCACTGCGCTCCAGTCTGGGCGACTTAGTGAGACTCCAAACTCAAAAAAAAAAAAAGACTCCTTGGGGAAGCAACCATAAGCTCTGGTAAAATGTTAGTCTATCCCCTATCTTATCAATATCCCAGACAGCAGCTAGAAAAGTCAGTCTTCTATATCATATCCTATTTCTGCCCACATGAAATTCAAAAGCCTCAGCTTGCCCTTTCCTTTAACAATAGTACTATTAAGAAACTGCCTACATTTTATAGTACTTTAAAACTTTTCTTCACTTTCTCCTGCATTAGCTGGCTTTCATTGTTTTTATGAGGTAGATTTACTGGTAGGACAGGAAGGAAATATCAGCCTCATTTTATAGATGGGGAAAATGAGTAAGGAGATTTATCCAAAGCCACATACCTCATTTGTGCAGAGTGAGGAATAAATGCAGATGGCTAGTTCTTAAGTTCAGGGCTTTTTGCTCTATACACCTGCCTGTCCCCCTGCTACCTGGGCCCATTCCCACCTAGTTAACTCATCTTGTCCAGGAATAGTATTTTCTTTTTTTTTTTTTGAGTTGGAGTCTCACTCTGTCGCCCAGACTGGAGTGCAGTGACATGCTCCTGGCCACCGCAGCCTCGACCTGCTGGGCTCCAGTGATCCTTCCACCTCAGCCTTCCAAATAGCTGGAACTACAGGCGCACGCTACCACACCTGGTTAATTTTTTTAAAAAATTTATTGTAGAGATGAGGTCTCGCCAAGTTGCCCAGGTGGGTCTCGAACACGCGGGCTCAGGCAATCCACTCACCTCAGCCTCCCAAAGCACGGGATTACAGGCTGAGCCACGGAGCCCGGCTAGGAATAGAATTTTCAAAAAGGCATGCCCTTGACTTATGGTATCCTCCCTGTGCCTGTCAAATGGTGTTTAGGTATTTATCTGTCCTCCTGGACCACTCCTTCTCTCTCTCTCTCCATATGACCCTGTCTAGCCTGCTCACATCCTCCTTCTGTGTCCCTTAACATTGACTAGGGAATTTGAACTGGCTTCTGGGCTCCGGCAGGGTGTCCAGTATCTGCCATCAAACTGGGGTTTCCAGAACGTGGGGCCTGAGTATCTTTCTCCTCCTGGATTCCCCCTCAACTCTCAGAGTAGAGAAGAGGCAGAGGGAAAGGTTCATCTTTCCATTCTCCTGCTTAATCCAGGGAAAACAGAAGTCTTAACCTAACTCTGCCCTCACAACTGACCGTTAGTAGCTTCAATCCTCCAATCTGTCCGGTATGCCGAAGGTGGGGGCCCTGGCAAAGGTCAACCAAAGTGCCACAACTGGAAGAAAGACAGGTAAATTAGTGATTTCCATATTCTTCAGTTTCTAATTTTCTCCCTCTTGTGGCCTTTGGCTGACAGAAAGAAGAGGTAAAAAGGAAGGAGCTATTCTATAGACAGAGAGGGCAATGGCAGATAACAGTAAATTCCTGTTCCCATTTCTTTTTCTGGAGCAACACATATCACCATATCACCTTCTATTTTCCTTCTCTTACCCCATTTCTGGCCCTCTTCAGTGCTTCCCCACCTCTCCTTATTTCCCCTAATTGTGACCACTCTTACCCATATACTGTTGCTGTTGGACCTGTCACTTTCTCCTCGATCAGGTAAAGCTTAAAGGGGTTATCCTGCAAGAAGGTAGAAGGGAAGACTGAAGACAAGTCTTATTCCCACAAAGATGTCCTGGGAGAGATTCACCTCTTCCCTGCACCTCACCTTAAAGAGCTGGCGAAGCTGATCCCGGGAAGCCTCTAGCCTCCGGAAGGGTTGAGCGGCAGCTATAAGTTCCTGGCAAATCCGCTCTAAAACAGATACCTCTGAGCCCCGAATTGTTCTGGAAAGAGGAGAGTTAGTTGGTTTGCCTCCTGTAAGGTGCATCAGTCACCAGGAAGACACACCTGCTGGTGAGGGTGAAGTGTTACCCTCTAGGGAAAATCTAGGATTATCAGCAAAGACAGAAAAACTCAGAGAAAATATAAACAGGAATCAGGTAACAGATTTTACAGCTGAAGAAAAGGTTTTATGCATGAAGTTTAAAGATGAGTGCAAGAAATCTAGATGGACCCAGAACAACAGTAATGAGGGGATGGAGTAAAATTTGAGTTCACAGAGGCAAAGAAGGTAAGTTTCAAACAGAGTCAGACAGAAAAAGCGGGACAGAGAGAGTACCAGTGTCACAGCTGAAGCCTCCAGTTTCTTCCTCCAAATTGAACAAGCCCAAGGACCCTGAAGAGGGCCTCAGAAACCAGCGCTGACTAATTCTCCTTCTTTGCATCACTCACCGCTCCTTTCCCAGGAAGAAATCATGGTAGAAGCCACATTCTGTACTTGGACCTCGGCAGAGAACAGCACCTAGAAATTGTTCAGCTGCTGCCCCCAGGACATGGGTGCTGGAGTGCCAGAACACCTGGGTTCAAGAAAGGGGTTCAAAAGTTCACAAACTCCTCCCTTAGCCCCTGGATCTCTGATTTCTTCCCCAGACAAGCTGGTAGGAAAACCATTGTGGTTCTTCTAGGACAAAGAACCACACAATGGAGATTCTAGACTTTGATCGCTAAATAGCAAAAAGCCAAAAAAAAAGAAAATACTGAATAGAAAAGAAACAGAAGGCTGCTATATTGTCTTCTTTCGTAACACAAAAGCCCCAGACCCACCCTCAGTTCTTAGTGCTTCCCACTTCTGCAGCACAGAAGCAGGAGGCCAGGTTGGGTTTTTTTTTGCTAGTCCCATAATATTTTAGGGCTTTGGAATAGACTATTTTAAGATAGTGATTCCTTAGCACTTTGTTTGGTCTTTTAGTTCTATTTTTTTTTTTTTTTGGAGTCAGAGTCTCACTCTGTCGCCCACGCTAGAGCCCAATGCACACTTATGGGCATCCCAATGTCAACCTGCTGGGCTCAGGCCATCCTTCTGTCTCAGCCTTCCAAGTAGCCAGAACTACAGGTGTGTACTACTATACTTGGCTAATTTTTTGATATATTATAGAGGCGAGGTCTTACGAAGTTGCCCAGGCTGGTCTTGAACCCCTGGGCTCAGGCAATCTTCTCACCTTGGCCTCCCAAAGTACTGGGATTACAGGATTGAGCCGCGGAGCCCGGCCTAGTTCTGTTTTTTTATAGCCCAGGAATCTAGTGTGATACAATGACTCCTTTAGGATTTGGTCACTATTTACACATAGATGACATGAGAACTCCATTTTTCTGCATCCAGATAGACAAGGTTTGTGTTATCTAAACTGACATGAAGAAGAGAAAGTCAGGAGGCTGCCACACTATGTGCTCAGTTGTGGAAGCCATGTTAGAACTGAACATACACTATAGATGACTTATAATGCATGTGCTCAAGCGTTGAGGGAGCTGATTTGGTATCTTATTCTTTTGTTTTTCAACTTTTTTTTTTTTTGAGTTGGAGTCTCACTCTGTCGCCCAGACTAGAGTACAGTGACATGCTCCTGGCCACCGCAGCCTCGGCCTGCTGGGCTCTGGTGGTCCTTCCGCCTCAGCCTTCCAAGTAGCTGGAACTACAGGCACACGCTACCATGCCTGGCTAATTTTTGATTTATTATAGAGATGAGGTCTCGCCAAGTTGCCCAGGTGGGTCTCGAACCCGCGGGCTCAGGCAATCCACTCACCTCGGCCTCCCAAAGCGCTGGGATTACAGACTGAACTACCGAGCCTGGCTGCTTTTCAACATATTATCTCTCCCTTTCATTAGCACAAATGATGTTTGCTTAATAGACCAATGCTAAGTAAGAACTTCCACTATAAGTTTCCATCTTAGCCAGGAGTAGTCAGATATCCAAGATAGTCTGTGGTAAGTCTCTCTCCTAACTGCAAATGGAGAAACTGAGGCAAAAGAAATAAATTTCCTGCTTAGGCCGGGCTTGGTGGCTCAGGCTGTAATCCCAGCACTTTGGGAGGCTGAGGTGAGTGGATTGCCTGAGCCCACGGGTTCGAGACCAGCCTGAGCAACTTGACGAGACCTCGTCTCTACAATAAAATAAAAAATAGCCGGGCATGGTAGCACGCATGTAGTTCCTGCTACTTGGCAGGCTGAGGCAGAAGGATTGCTGGAGCCCAGAAAGTCAACACTGGGGTGGCCGTGAGCGTGCTTGCCACTGCAACCCAGCCTGGGCGAAGGAGGGAGACTCCACCTCAAAAAAAAAAAAAAAAAAAAAAAAGAATTTCCTGCTTAAATAGCTCTTAATTGTATTCCTGATAAGAAAGAAATTGTCCTGCAGAAGAAGTAAGATTGAAAAAGAAAGCTTGGCATGGTGGCACGTGCCTGTGTTTCCAGCTACTTGGAATGCTGAGGTGGAAGGATTTCCTGAGCCCAGCAGGTCAAGGCTGCAGTGGCCACGAGAGCGTCTCTGCAATTCAGCCTGGGCGACAGAGTGAGACTCCTACTCAAAAAACAAAAACAAAACAAAACAAAAAACCCAAAGAACCTTACCGCTTTCCCCTCTGGGGAGTCAAATGTCAGGAATTTGAGGTCAGAATCTGTCTCCAAGGGCCGCTCCAAATCATAGGGCTCTCCATTCACTTGAGCAGCCACTGCAGTATCTGCCAGTGTTGAACTTCAGCAGTGGGAATGAAGACAAAGGTAAGATTACAAGACACAAAAAGACAAATACTGCATGTTCTCACTCATATATGGGAACTAAAAAAGTTTATCTCATGATGGTAGAGAGTAGAGTGATAGATACAAGAGGCTAGGAAGGATGGCCAGGGGAGAGGAAGAGAGGTTGGCTAATGGGTACAAACAATCAGTTAGATAGACGGAATAAGTCCTGGTGTCCAATAGCAGAATAGGTGATTATAGTTAACAGTAAGTTATTGCATATTTCAAAACAGCTAGAAGGGATTTGAGATGCTCCCAACACAATGAAATGATAGGCCCGGCACAGTAGCTCATGCCTAAAATCCCAGCACTTTGGGAGGCCAGGCAGAAAAATCACTTGCACCAGGAGTTTGAGACGAGCCTAGGTAACATAGAGAGACCTTGTTTCTACAAAATAAAATTTTCAAAAAATTAGCTGGGCACGGTGGTGTACAACCATAGTCCAAGAGGCTGAGGCAGGAGGATGGCCTGAGCCCAGGAGGTTGAGGCTGCAGTAAGCCATGGTCATGCTGCCACACTGCAGTCTGGGCAATAGAGCAAGATCCTGACTCAAAACAAAGAAGAAAAAACAAATAATAAATGTCTGAAGTAACAGATATCCCAAATACCCTGATTTTATTTTATTTATTTCTTTTTTGAGTCAGGGTCTCACTCTGTCACCCTGGTTGGAATACAGTAGCAAATCACTGCTCACTGCAGCCACGACCTCCTGGGCTCAGGTGATCCTTCTGTCTTAACCTCCCGAGTAGCTGGGACTCAGGTGCGAGTCACTATGCCCAGATAACTTTTGAGTATTTGTAGAGTCAAGGTCTTGCTATGTTGCCTAGGCTGGTCTCAAACTCCCGGGCTTAGGCAATTCTCACTCCTCAGCCTCCCAAAGTCCTGGGATTATAGGTGTGAGCCACAGCACCTGGCCCTGATTTGATCATTATACATGTATACAAATATCACGCATATCCCCATAAAGATGTACAATAAAAACATAAGCTAAATACAAGGGGACAATCCACAGGGGAGGAGAGGCACTAATCTCTCAGCAACTCTAAACTTGCAAACAGGAAATGAGTTACCAGAGCAAAAGTACCGATACTATCATTTCTTTCCCCAATGGAAGGGCAGAGACTGATGCCAAAACTAATACAGATAAAACAAATCCTCAGAAAAGGCTATGTTGATGGACTTGGAATAGAAACAAGCAGACCAAGTTTTCTTTCCCTGCTCAGATGCAGAGGAAGGGGCAGAAGGATAATCCTGGTAGCTACAGGATGGGCCTGGTACCTGATCTGTTGGGCTAGTTGGTAAGGGGTTGTGTTCCATGCCACAGCATCCACTTTCTGGCCTCCAGGAAGTGATATCTTAATAGTTCGTGGTCCCTTCTGGGCCATGCTCGCTGACCTCTTTACCTGAGCAGCCCATAGCTCCTCAAAAAGGCCAAGTCGCTCTGTCAACCAGTGTGGAGGGGTCGACACAGCTGCCTAGAGGAAAAGATGTGTTAGCAGGTAACACAGGATTCCTTCTCAGGATTGGGGATGCTGGGGCTTGTGGATATGTAAGTGGCCTGGGTGATACAGGGCCCTAGGCTGCGGGCCCTCCGGAGCTCTGCACTCCCCAGACCGCTGATTCGAGAAACCGATGGCGACTTTAGGTCTAGGGTGGCATCACCTGGGGGCTCGGGAAAACGGAAGACAGGAGGAGTGGCGTGAGGACAGGCTGAAGCCTACACTATGGGCTTTGGCTGGACTGGGTCCAATGCGGAAATTTTGGTTACCTCACGCAACGTGTGTAACCCGTAAGCCTGCAGCCTTGGAAGCCGGAGCCGTCGCCACCTCTGGTACAGCCCCATGTTCCTTCAGGCCCGTGCCCACATCCTCAAACAGATTATCGCCGCTTCTCCTTCACGAGATTCTTCATTGGCTTCTGGCCCAATAACGTCCCTCCCTATTGGCTACAACAGCTGCCACTCTAGTCTTGCACCACCTCCAGGAACTCTGAAGAAGTACACCCCACCCTGCACTAGCAGCGGCGCAAGTGGTTCCGACTGACCGGACGCCCAAAACTGTAACACACATACCTGCAATCCCGAGACCCATGCATTTCAGCGGAAACCCAAATGCAGCAATAAAGCGTCCTGTGGCTTTGAAGGCAAGGGCAGGTGAACTTTTGAGGGCGAGGGTGGGAGAAAACCAGACAGGAAATGGTAGTTAGTAATTTCCCTTTAACCATGAATTTTCTTTCACATGGTCCTTACAGCAGGTAGAAAAACTGTTAAGAGCATAGACTTTGAACCAGACCGACCTAGTGTAAGTTGTCATTAACTATGTAATTTGCGGCACATTATCTAAACCTCAATTTTTTCAACTATAAAATGGGGATAACAGCAGCATCACTCCCAATTGTTGAGTTCAATTTTATGTAAATAGTCTAGTATAGTGCGAGAGTTTTGGTAATGCACAACAGTAGCAAGAAGCTGTTATAGTGAATATAACAGCTTTAAAGGTGGACCAAAGAATCTGCAGAGGTCATTTGAGTCCCTTCATACAGTGCTTAAGAGGGACTTTATAGACCTCTTAAGCTTATAGATGACAAATTTAAGATCAGAGAAGGTAAGTGATTTCAGGTCAAACAGCAAATGCTGATGCTGGCTTCTGAATCCAAGTCTTGTACTCTTTCACCACACCATTCTTTCTCTAGTACAATACACTCCCCCCCACCCCGCCCCGTCACCTCGGAAAGAACTGACTAGCATTTTAGCTCTCTACTCCCCACATAATCCCTTTGCCTTTCATTCCTATCCCAGCTCACTTCCTTGATCTCTTCTCTTCTCTCTCCCTACTACATCTAGGACACAGGAATAGAGGTATGCTTGATTAGTTTTACACAATAAAAAGGGAAACATGGTCAGATTTGTTGTGAAGTATGAAGGGAGACTTGGGGGCAGCCATTGGCTCTCAGTAATTCCCATTGGTCCCCTCACCTGGGGGTGGGGATGTTTAGAGTTGGTTCTGAAGTTTCAATGGTGATAGAATCAAGTATTGTGGAGGAAGAGCTGTCAGAGAAAGTGGTTTAATCTAGGATTCCAGAGGCTGGAAGTTCTGTTTGGGGAGGGCAGTTGCTCTGAGTCATAAGCACCACTCTGGATCTTGGCTCCATCTTCTGGTATGTTAGACACTCTGAAATACAAAGAGAAAGAGACAAGACTGTGGGAGAGGAAGATACTGTGTGTGTGTGTGTATGTGTGTTAAGCATTTTTAAATGGCATTCAGAAAGGGTGATGACAGGCAGAATTCTTCCCTTGGCTTTACACCAAAAGGGAGAGGCATCATATTGCAAGCAACAAAATGGTAGCTGCTCAATAAATACTGAATTAAGTATGTACCAATCACTGTATCGATTTGAAGCTCCAGAGGATACAGACATGACACAGTTTCTTTAATCATTCTACCTTCTCCTCTTTTGTTAGGATACTAAAGGGATGGTGAAATAGGTAGGCTACCCTGAGATGCAGCTCCCTACACGCATCCCTCATTTACTGATGGCTTACTGTGTGCAATACAGTGAGCTGGGTGCTGAGGGGATACCAATCAATCAACTGCCACATCATCACCTGTGTAACTTGTATTGCAACGGAGGAAGTAAGGTCAAGAGTTACTCCATCCCACGCCCTGCAAGAAGCAACTAAACAAGCAAGAGTAAGCTAACTAAGGCCGATTCATTAATTACTGGTTCTTCTACAACTTCTGACTTGTGACTAGCATATGCCTCGGCCTCAGGGAATTTTTAATCCGTTAGTTGGCCTAGGAAACATCTATCCTGAAAACTTGTAGCTCCCTCCCGCCCCAGCCTTCCAGAATACGGCTGAACACCTACTACGTGCCAAGAGCTAAGCCTTCACAATCTCATTTAATACCTAGAAAAACTGTCAAGTAGTAGCTGTTTTAATGCTTCCTTTTAAATCATGAAAAATGACCCTCAGAGAAGTCAAGCTCTGGTCTATCTGGATCCAAAGCCTGTGTTGTTTCTGCTATGCCATGTTGCCTCTCAGGGACCAGATTAGTCATGTTGTATCCTGTTTAGAAGCACAACTCCCTATTCTTCTCTACAGTGCAAGACTCAGACACTTGTGGTCAATGAGGCCTTGAATATAGGGTGAAGACATGCATCCAGTAAAAAGTGAAGAGGTGTCTTCTAATTTTTCTCTGCCAGACTAAGGTCAAGGGAAAAGAATGCAGGAAATAATGCTAGGTTTCCACAAAAGTGTAGGAAAAAGGAACTCTTCAATAAAGGGTGTCCTAGATCCTCAGTCAAATTTTAGGAAATTCTCAGCTCAACTCCACTATTTTTTTGAGCCGGAGTGTCACTCTGTCACCCAGGCTGGCGTGCAGTAACATGGTTATGGCCACTGCAGCCTCTATCTGATGGGCTCAGGCAATCCTTCTTCCTCAGTCTTCCAAGTAGCTGGAACTACAGGCATGTACCACCACACCCAGCTAATTTTTTGATTTATTGTAGAGATGAGGTCTTGCCAACTTTCCCAGGCTGGCCTCAAACTCCTGGACTCAAGCAATCCTCTTGCCTCTGCCTCCCAAAGTGCTAGGATTATAGGCGTGAGCCACCATGCCCGGCTCAACTCCACTTTTAGAAATCTCAAGTTGACTAAAGCCCTGGCTGAGACGGTATTGTTTTTACACCATTGAATTGTAGGAAAGAATACTCTCCATTGATGTAAAATGCATTTTCCACTTGTCATAAGGATCAACACATACTTTCAAATCTATCTTACCTCTTAGAAGCAAATTCCATTTCCTTGTTCCAAAGATGTAGATAAGATTTTGAAGGCAGACAAAAAGAAAGTCTGTATGGTAAAATACAGAGGGTGCCCCCCCAAAGTATACACATTTTAAGAAAGGAAAAACTATATTAAAATTGTAATATTCAATATATACCCGTAACAAAAGATGAATACAAGTCACATTTGACTTCTGCAATTACAAGAGGTGCTCAAAGTGGTTACCATCAGCGTCCAGACACTTCTAATTACGGCGAACAAAAAGTAAAACATAGATCTCTTAAGATGTGTATGTATTTTTTTGGGCACCCCTGGTATATAAAGATTTGTCATTGCCACCAATGCTTCTGAGGCCCAAGAGGGTAGCCAAATACTAAAGGCACAGCAGGTACTATGGAAGTTAGGTTTTTAAAAAATCCTTAGTAATACAAGTGGAAGATCTAGGATGGAGTCAAGCCTACTTTAACTTTGCTTTAAGATGCCAATGGGAGACTACGTCCAGCTAAATTTGGAGACTAGAGGGGAAATGTTTCTCCAAGACATGGGGATAAATTAAACTTTTTTTTTTTTTGGTGGGGTCTCACCGTTGCCCAAGCTGGAGTGTAGTGGCACCATCCTGGCTCACTCCAGGCTTGATCTCCTGGGCTCAGGCAATCCTTCCACCTGTCTCCTGAGTAGCTGAGACTACAGATGTGTGCCACCATGCCCAGCTAATTTTTGTATTTTTTGTAGAGAGAAGGTCTTGCTGTGTTCCCCAGGCTGATCTTGAACTTCTGGGCTCAAGCAATCTTCCCAACTTGGCTTTCCAGTGCTGGGATTATAGGGACAAAATTTAAAACCAGTGCCTTGAGTTCACCTAAAATCCCTAAGCTTTTCCTTTCACAGAACATCTCTTGAGTCTGTAGAAGAGAAATAAGGAACAGAATATCCCCACCTGCCTCTTAAACAACGCTGATTTGTCAGATCAAGGCCAAGGGAAAAACAGAGAAATCTCCCAAACACAGGAGCCAGTGCATAGATGTGTCAGTTAGGATCAATGCTAAAGTAAAAACACAGGAAAGAGCAAAGTTCTTTAAACAAAGACCCTAGATACATCTGTAGATTGAAATACAGGTTGTGTATCCATTATCCAAAATGTTTGGGACTGGAGTGTTGTATTTTGAATTTTTGCAGATTTTAGAATATTGGCATTATACTTACTGGTTGATCATTGATCATCCCTAATCCACAATCTAAAATCCTCCAATGAACATTTTCTTTTGAGTGTCATGTTGGTGCTCAAGAAGTTTCAAAATTTGGAGCATTTTGGACATCGGATTTGGGCTGCTCAACCTGTATACAACTAAGGCCCAATTCTAAATAACCAAGATTTTTTTTTTTTTGAGTTGGAGTTTCACTCCATCGCCCAGACTGGAGTGCAGTGGCCGCTCCCGGCCACCGCAGCCTCAACCCGCTGGGCTCTGGCGATCCTTCCGACTGAGCCTTCCGAGTAGCCGGAATTACAGGCGTGCGCTACCACGCCCGGCTGATTTTTGATTTATTGTAGAGATGAGGTCTCGCTGCCCAGGCGGGTCTCGAACCCGCGGGCTCAGGCAATCCACTCACCTCAGCCTCCCAAAGGTGCAGCATTACAGGCTGAGCCACGGAGCCCGGCTATAACCAAGATTTCAAATTAATCCTTTATTAACCAATAGTTCCCTGGCAATCCCTGGCTATCTTAAGTGTTGTCTCATGTAGTTGCAAAGAACTCCTAACCAGGGGAAGAGGGAAACAAGAAATAGCTTGCCATCTCCTTTCTTTCCACCCGTTCCAACTGAGGCACCTCATGAAAAGTATAGGGCATTTTAAGTCCTGTTATCTCCTCTCTTTTCCATAAATCATGTGGCAAAGGACTTGAGTCTCAAAAATAAGGGGATACAATAGGGGTGAGGAAGGAAGCTGCGGAAAATCTATTTTGTCATGAACCTGAACATTTTCAGGGTGAACTGATATAGCCAACACCCTCTTGAGTTGAATACAAAGAACTGCAGCCTGTATTTGTGTTTTCTCAGTTGTCACTGCAGCGCGCACTAGCCCTTCCACTCATTCAGCTTGCCTAGGTGTGAACAAAGGACAAGGACAGAAAAAAGTCAAAAATGGAACCATAAAGTACAGTTGGCTCCCCATGTCCACAAGTTCAGCACCCACAGATTCAGTCAACTGCGGGTTGAAGATATATGATAAAAAAGCAATTAAAAAATAGCACAGCAATAAAAAGAATACACTTTTAAAACCAATACAGTGTACAACTATTTACGTCGCATTTACATTGTATTAGGTATTACAAGTAATCTAGAGATCATTTAAAATATACTGGAGGATGCGTGGAGTTTATATGCAAATACTACACCATTTTAGGCAAGGGATTTGAGCATCTGGGGGTCCTGGAACCAATCCCTTGGGGATATCAAGGATGGATGATTGCAACTGCAACGATTGTAATTGCAACGATCAATTTCTAAATAGATTTCAGCCTTCCCTTCAAATTTGTGACTAAGCAAAAAAGTAACTCTTGATATTTAGTTTTACATTGCACTTGCTCAGTTCCAGTGTGCTTTTCTTTCCTTGAGCATGGGGGAAGGGAGAACAGGATGTTTACTTAAGAGCCATTATCTCTCTTATTGGTGTCCCTCTTGTGGCCTTGTCAATGCAGCCTCAATGAGTTATTACTCAGTAATTAAGAACAGCAGCTGACCAGACTTGTCCATACAGTTACTCATAAACAAGTATGAGAAACGCCCCAATACCCCAAAACCCATTCTGATAGTGTTTGTGTCACTACGTCTACATACATGAGAGGATAACTCATCCCTGCCATACAAGATTGGCTTAAACAAAAAACTTAGGCAGAGGAAGTTATGCATTTTCGATAACATGCCCATAAAGACCAATGAGGAAGTCTAAAAGCTGCTGCTTCCTTAGGGGTAGAGATAGAAATCAGGTGGGCAAGTCGAGGTTGCAAAAGGGGTCAAGGAACAAAGGGTGAGCCAGATTCTAGTACAGTAGAACACCCGCCCTGCTGGGTGTTTCCAGGCTGCTGCTATTTCTTAAGTGTCTGATGACACCCGTACGTAGCTTCACGTAACCAAGGCTGCTATTTAGAACCTTCTCACCCTGCCAGTGACCCAGGCCTGGCCCAGATGCAGTGACTATCCCTCTTTATCCCTTAAAGACAACATTCCATTTATTAAGCCTCACTGGGTTATGAAAAGGGGATGGGGTAAGAGAGAAGGGTTAAGTGTGGCTTCTGCGTGACAGACTGACGATATAGTAAGAAGGGCAGATGTGATGACAGAATTGGTCAGGATCACTACCATCCCCTGGACCCCGATTCTATGTTAGCTTTATTTTAATTTTTGAGTTGGATCTCACTCTGTCGCCCAGAGTGGAGTGCAGTGGCACGCTCATGACCACCACAGCCTCGACCTGCTGGGCTCAGGTGATCTTCCCACCTCAGCCTTCCAAGTAGCTGGAACTATGCGCCACCATGCCCAGCTAATTTTTTGATGTACTGTAGAGATGAGGTCTTGCCAAGTTGCCCAGGCTGGACTCGGACCTCTGGACTCACGCAATCCTCTCGTCTCAGCCTCCCAAAGTGCTGGGATTACAGGCGTGAGCCACCACGCCCAGCTAATGCTACCTTTCAAGATGCTTCTTGGCTCAAACAATTGTACAACTTTTTGAAGACACACACAAATTATCCGTACAGTATGTCCCACTTCGCCAATCATTCCCTGAACATCTAGATTTCACTCCACCCAACATCTCTTTCCCAACTCAATTACACAAAGGATCAAACAGAAAACCCACAAGGCCATGAAGATTACTTAGAGGCTCTGACTGCCTTCAGTGACATTAAGTGCAGAAGTCAAAGGGGACATCTGGACAAGATCAACATGAGGGGAAAAATCAACCACACAACAAAGAAAACCATACTTTATTAAACTAGGAAAAAAAATATCGGGGACAGAGTTTTTTAAAAGGAATGGCTGGAAGAGAGTAAAGTGCAAGTAGTCACAAAGAAGGGACGAGACGGGTGGTCTACGGTACCGCGTAAGCCTCAGAAACGTGTGGGCACACGCACCATGCCTCCCACCCCACACACCCTTGGACCAAAAGCCAATACAATCATATCTTCAGGGATATATCCAGGCTTTTCTTTCTGCATCCTTTGGTTTCACCTTCAGCCCTGGACAGTCATGTTGGGTCTTTGCTGGAGAAAAGCAGGTTTTCCAACCAAGGCCTGCGTCACAAGGCAGCAACTTCAGCTCCTGGAGTTGAAGGTCCCTCCTATTTGCACTCACCAGAGAAACCGGGGGCCCCTGGTCAAAGCCCCAGTCTCAAAGAAAACTGTCAAACCTTTAGAACTAGTTATTTTATTAAATGATATTATTAATACACATTTCAAAAGGATCTCGTTGTTGCTTCTAAAGCATGTACTTGTTTTGTTTTCCACACTGAACACGGGAGACTATCAATCCAACATAGCTAATTTTTATCTTAACAGGCACCCCGCCCATTAAAAAAAAGGAGAAATAAAGCGGGGGAAGCAGTCATTTACAGCGGCTTCAAAACAATAACAGGTGAAGCTTAAGTCTGCATGAACCGGTGACTTCAGGATTGAGTGAATAATCTGCAGTTAGGAAGTTTAACATATTCACATTATCTAGAGAGGTTTGCTGTACCATAGCACACACATTGTATTCCTGGTATTGGAAAGGATAAAAGTCTCATTCCCTGCTCATTTGCCCACCCTAGAATCAAACCAAATTCTCAACGTTTGGGAGGGCAGAGGGGAGCAGGGAGAGCTCTTATCTAAGCTGACCGATACTTTCAAGTACCTAAGGACCCCAATTCGGATACTGTATCACAGACCTTCACGTGGTACTAGTATAATATCCCCTGACCCGATCAATTCTCTGTCTGTGATTTTACAGTAGCACCAAGGACCTTAGTCACAACTTCTCATATTCTGCTTTCATATGAATCATGTCCTTGCCAAGACACACTATATTATGCTTTCTTTAAAAAATATTGTGTTTATTATTTTTTTTAAACTCAGGTTGAAATACAAAAGTCAGAGCATGGTCACGGAGTTTTAAATCACAGACACAGAAAGAATAAAACCCCTTTGTTTCATGTTCTGAATACCAGAATTGTCTTTTGTTTCACTATATCACATATGTACATTGTCATCTTTATTTACTGCTGTAGACAGATTTCCTTAAAATTAATAGCTGACAGTCTCATATAAATCCTCACTTCCACCCTAAAACACAGAGGATTTTGTGGCTTAAAATAACAAAACAAAAATGACCCACGAAAAACCAACCCCTTAAGAGCCCATCTTTTAAACTATACAACCAAATCTTCCTTTCATGTATTGGCCATCACGCTTTTGAGGACAATTACTCTGCCCTAACATTCAGGAAGCCACTTTCCTGACATCCCCACACTTTCTGATAAAATCAAATGGTCAGAGAGCCTTTTCAAGTAAACACTACTTTTAACTTAAACAAGAGCAGCAGAAACAATTCACATTCTTTTATTCTAGAATGAAAAACATCCCACTTAATTTCTGCAACAACAAAAAGTCGATTTCAGTTTTGAAAGTCAAATAGAATTCCCCCCACCCCAAGCCCATTTTCTCTTTTATGCTTTTCCTAAACAAATGTCTTAGGACTCAACATAACTATACTTTCTTCTACGCTATATACCCCATCCCACACACAAGGTCATGGTATCATGCATTTTTGTGGGGAGAGCCACAGGGCAGAGAAGTTTGAGAGGATCAAGGAAAGAAAGAACAGCTGGCTTAAGACCAGATATGCATTAGGAAGACAAAGGACTTGCAGCGTCCTAACCACAGAACACATGGCGAGCCCCAATAAATAACAGAACAAATGACACAGAAGCACCCCAATTATGATGCACGCCTGGTTTAAGCTGCTGTTTCTCTGAAAAGCAAGTTTATTCTGACACAAACAATCATTTCTGTCCCTACACTGCCAGCCCTCCCCGTCTTTAAATGCCACTGGATCCCATGCAACTCCCACACTTCCTACAGTTAGTTCTATACTAACTTGTGAGGAAATAGGAGACTTACTAGAATTCCCTCAAAAAACGGAATATGTACTGTTTTATTCATCTAGCTGGAGATTATCAGCACGTAAGTCTTGGGGTAAGACACTAAACAAACAAACAAACAAACAAAAGGTAGTAAAGCAACATTTGCTTTTTAGTGTCCCTAGATATAGAAAAAGAATAAACACTTGGAGTACAGTGATTGTCTTTTTCCCGAGTAGAAAATACAAAACGAAGTCTGTCTGTCCATGCAGGGAGAAGGAAAGCACTTCTCTCTCACACCAAATGACCAAGGCTAGAAACAGCCTTTGCTTCATGTTGAGGGTGTGAGTGGGGACAGACTGGCTACTACAGAGTGGGGTGCATTTGGATTTGTCAGGTCCTCCTGTTTCTCTGCGAAGGTATATAGAGTAATAACCACCTGTCTCTAAGACACAGCTTAAGAGGAGTAACATAAAGAAAGATGCTACCCAATCTCCTCGTTTAAAATATCAAGAATGGGTAAATATTGGACTGAGGCAAGGGGAAAAGGAAGATAAAGACAAGTATTTTCCTTTCTCTAATAGTTAACCTTTGTTGAAAACCACCAACAAATGTCACTTACATTAGGGAGGCACCATGGTAAAATTACTATCTACTTATATTTAAAAACGCAGGGATAATATTTCAGTTGCACCTTTGTATCAGCAGTCAACTCTGGTGACTTTCTGGCCACAGAAGTGAAAACAGAGGGAGAAAAGTTGGAAAAAAAAAAAAAAGCAGGAGGCAAGAGCTTGGTGTAAAGCATGAAAACTAACCTGAAAACGTTTCCTGTTTTCTCTTGTTTACTAAGGACGGGCAGGTCACATCACACCATTAATGGTTGCTTTTCTAATTTTATATTGTAGTCACTCCTATTTAACCTTGAAATTATATCCAGCCCCATCTTTTTCATGCTAAGGACAAAGATGAATTATTTTTAATAGAATAGAATGAGGTCTGTATCTCCTCAAAGTCACTGCCTGATAGTCCTTAGAGGAAGAGGCTGATTACATTTTTAAAAAGTATTTGAGGAGAAGGGTAAATAACTCAACTTTAATATGCCTTTCAAAACCAAACAAAAGAAAACAACCAAGCCTGACAGGTACAAGGTCTCCCACGTTTCCTCCCTAGCAACATGGTGGGGCACAGAGCACAGAGGGAAGGGAGCCAAGCTGGCTATAGCAGCTACTTAGCTGGAAAGAGAAAGGGACAAGTGTCCTTCCATTGACTGCGGGACACGTCAAGCCCAAAATAACACCCCAACATGGCGCATGTGATTCTCTGTACTGATGGAAGTTTTATTTCAAATAATACTCTTCGATAGGTGGGGTAAAATAAAGATTGTTTTCCTCCCCACTCCCCAAGCCCCCAGCCAAATGAAGTGGCTTTGTGTCTTTTTACCTTTTTCTTTTTTAAACACAAACAGCTTGGGGAAGGTAGGTAAGTGCAGTGGGAGGGAGGATTGAATGGATAGTGAAATGTAAGCATGTATGACTTTTTAATTTGGAAGAGAGGCCCTTTGTTATAACAACAACAAAAAATAAATCAAGGGAGGGAAAACAAACAAAAACAACAATAAACCAAACTCCTACTTCCAATGCTCTCTAGACAATGCCTTTCCCTTGTTCCATCAGTACCTGGGAGGGAAGAATGGGCGTTTTGGTGCAAAGAACGGAGGGCCCCTAGCAAAAGGTGGCCTGGGTCTCTTTAAGCTGTGAAACGGGTCTCTGCCGAGAAAAGGTTCCCTAGGCCGAAAGTCTGGCCGGGGACTCCGTAAGATCATACCACTCCGGCTGATGGTGTCTCTGTGTGAGGGACCCAAGGGGGGGCCGCCGCTGCTGCCTCCCCCACCTCCTCCTCCATGGGCCGGGCCCAGGTGCTCCAGAGAATGAGAGGGTAGGCTCAGGCTCTCTCGTACACGGCTAAGGCCAGGGCCGTTGAGGTCCCGCTGGGTGGGGCCCCCATGGTCCCTGGGTCCTGACAGCACCCCAAAATGCTCAGCCAGGGCCCCTTGAAGGAGGGAACTATGGTCCTTGGGAAATACTGCCACAGCCCCTGCCACTCCGTGGTCTGCCAGTGGTGGGGTTGGGAAGGGCACAACTCCAGAGTGGTCGCCAGGGGGTGGGGGAGGGGGTGGAGTGGAGAAGGGGACACCACCCCCCCCACTGCTGCTATGCTCCCCAGGAGGCGGAGGGGGAGGCGGGGCAGGGAAAGGAACTCCGCTGTGCTCTCCCGGAGGAGGGGGTGGGGCAGCGTGGGCCAGGGCCGCCTCCTTTGTGAAGGGGTTCGAGAGATCCACAGGGGGTAGATGAGTGGGTGCATCTCGAGAGAAGATACCACCGTGATCCTTAGGAGGGGCAGGTGGGCCAGATGATGGCCCCACTGGCTCTCTCTGGAAGGGTGTCCCATGTTCCAAGGGGGACGGGGGCAGATGATGCTCAAATGTTGAGTTGAAACTGTTGGAACGAAAGCTGCCGACACTCTCCTGAAATTGGGGCGCCCGTTCCTTGTACGGTGCTGTTTTAAAGCCAGCGAGGCCTCCGCTGCCCCCACCCCCAAGGGATGCCAACTCTGAGGCACTTGAAGGGCCATTGTCAAAAGAGCTGCCTGACGTGCTCAGATCGAACCACCCCACCCTTGATGCCTCACGCCCATGTCCTCTATTTCCCTTCCCAGGAACTCGGATGGACTCTACGGTCTGTATCGGCTCCCCTGACATCCTCCTATTGGATGCGTTATGATAACCCAAGGTTTCTATAGGGGCCCCCTTTTCTTCTGTGCTATCAGGCAAGTCTAAGCAGGAGGAGGAGACGCGGGTTTCTATGCGGTAGTGCTCTTCTTGCTGCTGCTGATCAGTGGTGGTCAGGCTGGGCTGGGCGAGGTTTGAGAGACTGACACCATCACCTGAAGTGCCCTTGCTGGGGGCCTGGCCAAAATGCTTATCATCTGAGGGCTTGCGTGAGGCGTTTTTAAGCATATTCTTAAACTCAATCGTCGACGTGGTGGAAATGGTGGAGGCCAGGACTTTCTCCACGCCTGATGTGGGTGGGTGACCCGTGGGAGCGGCAAGGGTATTCTGCGGAGAGAAAAGGGAACGATGTGGGACTGGGTGAGGAGAGTCTGGGTACTGCTTCTGTGGTAAACTGAGATGCCCAGTGGTAGATTGAGACAAGCTATTGTGGTTGGAGTCAGGGGTGAAAAATGAATCATTCTTACTCGGTGATGGTGACCGGTCAGACCCAGGTTCATTCCCTCTTATGCTGAAGGCACCAAATAGCCCAGGGGAAGATGAGAGACGGTCACAGTTCTCACTAGAGTCCAGGAGGGCCCTTACAGATGGAGGGAAAGCAGACTTTACCCCAAATTCTTGGGCCCTGTGGCTATAACTGGACAGGATTGGCTGGTACTCGGTGGTATCAGAAAGCTTGCTTGATTTCAGGATAGATTTGGCTGGTTTCTTCTCTAGGTTCATCATGGCAGAGGGTGGAGGCCCTGAATACTCAAAATCTCGGTAATCCTCATCTTCTTGGAAAGAAGTATCTGGATAGAACTTTTCCTGTGAAGAGTCCATCAGGGAAGATGGTCTCTCCATTCCATCAGAAGGTTGCTTATAGGGAGATTCACTGCCCAGGCCAAAGGGTCGATATGTAGATACAGAATTGGAGAGCTCCCGGGGGTAGCTTTCATCTCTCCCAGGGGGCGGTGATCTTGTACTGCTGGGTGTTGAGGAACCAGGGCTAATGATCTTAGAAAGCAGGGACATGGTATCTACACTGCTGGATGTGGGCTTGTCCATCATCTCATCCTGGGTGGGTGTCCCACTCCGTTCATCACGCACAGGGGTTCCATCAATGTTGTCGACTGAGGTGCTAGTAGGGCCACGCTGGAAGTCTGAGGGATGGCTCTCTGATGGGGCGCTGGACCCCAAACTGCTCAGGATTGGGATGTTTAAATTTAAGCCACTGAAACCAGGGTTACCTTTTAAGAAGTTGTGGATCTTCATTTCCAGGCTTGGGGAAGTAGACTCTGACTCCAGCTTTGGCTTGGAGCTCTCTGAAGATTGGCACATGGCAACTTCAGTAGGTGGGGCAGCAGGGCTAGTATTGTGGGTGCCTGTAAACCCCACGGAGTTGGACGGCAGTTTAAAAGTAGTGCTTGGAAGCCCTGGGCTCTGCCCAATTGAGGCCTTGCTGGCTGAAGTGGAAGAGACTTCAGAAGTTGATGAGTTAGGAGAAAAGCTGAAGCTTTTGGGAATAAAAGACTGGGTATTGGAGGGGAGATTTCTTCCCTTCATGGCAGAGACCGTGGTGCTGGCAGGGGAAGCTGAAGTGCTCTGTGATGCAGCTTCACTGGCTGGAACTGGGTTCCCAGTGACACTCTGAAGCAAAGATGACAAGCCTGTAGAAACAAAGATTAGAGAGATTAAAAAGAACAACTCCCTACCATACAATGCAAACAATGTCAGCTAATCGGATAGTCTCATTCATTCTGGTGGGAACCAGATAGACAAAGTATTGGTCTGGACCAAACGAGCAATGGCTAAATGCTGTAGGAAACACTGACCCTATTTATCAATAAAGAGCACATCACTGAAATGTTTCCAGTACAGTCCAGAAATAAGCCCAACATGGCACAATAAAAGGCAACAGGAAGAGGGAGATTTTAACGTCAGAATCATTCACAGTTTAAGTAAGGCAAGGCAGGAAAAGAAAGGAGCCAAAATTATTCTTAAAACAACACTTTAAGCCAGTATTTCTTAGTGTTTGATCTGTGGAAATATTTCTCTGAATGCAAAAAGACGCTCTTCCCTACCTCTCCTTCCCAGCCTCCACAGTTATCTCTAGTAAGTTAGTGTGCATTGCAATTTCCAAGAGGGAGATAGCATATGCAAATTTCAGAAGTTCACCTGAATAGGAAATACTTTTTTCAAAGCAGCATTTCTTGCCAGACTGGTGCCACCTTTTGGGAAACAATGCTTTCAACTATCCCTTTTGGTTGCAAAATATAGCTAAAATTAATACACCACAAAGATTTACAAAGCCAGACCACCAGAGGCACTGGACTTTTCATAAGAAAACACACAATCCCCATTTTATAGTGTGGAAAATCCAAGGATTATTGATTAGTCCAGATTGACAATGGTGAGATTCAAACCTATTCACTGATAGTCAAAACCTTCTCAGCACTGAGAAAGAATTCTTTGGAGCAAAGCCTGAAGCTCAACCAAGCAAAGTGGCACTGTAGAAATTTTTTAAGAAAAATATTTGACAAAGAGATAACAAAAAGTTATATAAATCCAATCACATTTTGGAAAATGTGCCCAATTTCTGGTCATAAACATACATTTAAACACACAGTTATGGCTTTTAGTTACTAAATACACTAAAACTGTTCCTTAGTAATGATAAGGTAAAATACAGTAACACTTCATATAACATTTCAATTAATCTTTCTTCAAAATTTCAAGTTTAATCCATTTTCTTTTTTTTTTTTTTTGAGTTGGAGTCTCACTCTGTCGCCCCGACTGGAGTGCAGTGGCCGCTCCCGGCCACTGCAGCCTCGACCCGCTGGGCTCCGGTGGTCCTTCCGCCTCAGCCTTCCAAGTAGCCGGAATTACAGGCGCGCGCTACCACGCCACGTTAGTTTTTTAATTTATTGTAGAGATGAGGTATCGCCAAGTTGCCCAGGTGGGTCTCGAACCCGCAGGCTCAGGCAATTCACTCACTTCAGTCTCCCAAAGTGCTGGGAATACAGGCTGAGCCACTGAGCCCGGCAGTTCATATTTTCTAATAGCTATAAGGTCTAAGGAATTTCAAAATCCCTCCATCCTTGTAACATTTTAAAGTCATCTGTTTCTAAATAATGTTGCATGGTTTTTATTATTACCTAATAATCCAACATCTAATATCCAACAATATCCAAACAATTGAAATAATGTTTACTTCAGTTATTATGCTCCTGGAAAAAATTCCATTAATTCCAAAAAGTTCCCTGGCTATATAATTTGCTCCTCTTAATAATTTAATTCTTAGTAGTCATTGTTCTTACCAGAATCAGAAGTCCTCAAGCACTAGAATGTGATATATAATATCATGATTTAAAAAAGATATTTCAGCCTATCTTTCAGATGTTGTGGAATAAGTTCTTTAAAAAGCCAGCTTAAGAGACAGATACTACTTAGATTTCTGGACATTGAAAGTTTCTCTCACTATGAAATATTACTCTACTTCAATCTTTTTTTTTGGAGTAGGAGTCTCACTCTGTTTCCCAGGCTGGAGTGCAGTGGCATGCTTACGGCTACCACAGCCTCGACCTGTTGGGTTCAGGTGATCCTTTCATCTCAGCCTTTCAAGTAGCTGGAAATACAGGCATGTGTTACCACGCCTGGCTAATTTTTTGATTTATTGTACAGACGAGGTCTCACCAAGTTGCCCAGGCCAGTCTTGAACCCCTGGGTTCAAGTAATCCTCTCACCTTCACCTCTCAAAGTGCTTACAAGCGTGAACCACCACACCCAGCTACTTTTCTTCAATCTTTTTTTTTTTGAGTTGGAGTCTCACTCTGTCGCCCAGACTGGAGTGCAGTGGCCGCTCCCGGCCACGGCAGCCTCGACCTGCCTGAGGCGATCCTTCCGCCTCAGCCTTCCGAGTAGCTGGAATTACAGGCATGTGCTACCATGCCCGGTTTTTTTTTTTATTTATTGTAGAGATGAGGTCTCGCCAAGTTGCCCAGGCGGGTCTCAAACCCACGGGCTCAGGCAATCCCTCACCTCAGCCTCCCAAAGGTGCGGGATTACAGGCTGAACCACCGAGCCCGGCTTCTTCAGTCTTAACAAGTCATACTCTATGCTCCTTTACTCACTGAAGTCTTTCTTTCTTTCTTTTTTTTTTTTTGAGTTGGAGTCTCACTCTGTCACCCAGACTGGAGTGCAGTGGCTGCTCTCGGCCACCGCAGCCTCGACCTGCTGGGCTCTGACGATCTTTCCGCCTCAGCCTTCCAAGTAGCTGGAACTACAGGCGCTCGCTACCACGCCCGGCTAATTTTTGATTTATTGTAGAGATGAGATCTTGTCAAGTTGCCCAGGCGGGTCTCAAACCCGCGGGCTCAGGCAATCCACTCACCTCAGTCTCTCAAAGGTGCGGGATTACAGGCTGAGCCACTGAGCCCAGCTGAAGTCTTTCTTTTGTGTTGAAAATCTGTCACTAAGGGCCGTGGATGACACAATCAGAACAAAGTTCCAAGAGACTTCCTTTACAATCTTTGAGGAAACACATCTATTTACATTGCTAGATACTTTTAAAAGTCCTTTTAAAAGTCAAGGAGCATTCACTTTCCATAAGGAAGCAAGAGGTGATTATCCTGTCACTTCATAACGGCTGTTTTCTGGGTTTCACACTTATTTTATCAGAACATACCTAGTTGTGTTCAAATTTTCCCTGATAAGAAAGTCCACACAATACTGTTATCATGATATGATAAAAGGAAAAGCTTCCCTTTAAGATGCAGCACCGTATCTATACGAGAAACTAAAATACAAATGAGTTCAGGACGTTTACTGTTAAGATGGTGATAGAATAGGAATTAAAAGACAGAAATCACAAATATGTCACTCTCTCAAATGAATTGTTCCTGAACTCATTAAGATAAGGTATGCTGTAGTTACTAACAATTCTTTGCTGTGGATTATCACTTAATAATATTCAGTTCTGTGTAACAAAATTCTTCTGTATCTTAAGTCTGTTATATAATGTCTCAAGGACCACTTACAAAAGTTTAGAAAACAGAAAATTAGCAGATACCGATAGCGTTCTATACATACAGAGGAAGTTCTCAGCCTCAGCACCACTGGCATTTGGGCTGGATAGCTCATTGTCGTTGGGGACAGTCTTGTGCATTGCAGGATATTGAGGAGCACCCCATGGTCTCTACTCATTAGATACAGTAGCGCCTCCATGGTCACCCCAGCTGTGACAAGCAAAAAGGTCTCCAGACATTGCCAAATGTCCCTTGGAGACCCTTGGCTGAGTCTACTGATAAAGAGCAAATCACTACATTGAAGATACTGGTTTGGTATTTGTAATTCACTGCATAATTATACTACAGTGCTTAAAAGGGGTTGTGTTGGTATGTGGAGGCCAAGGGAGTATGCAGGTATGCTTTATGAAAAAATGTTAAAAGCAGACGATGTCACGCACAAAACATAATTAGCAAAGTTCACCAGAGAGATTCAAATGAGGCAGAGATTAAAAGTAGGCGAAAACAAAAAAGAGGCACCATGTCTAAAACATATAAAATATAATAAAAGACATTAATGTTGCATAAACTTTTTTAATAATATTTTGACTTTTCTGTCTCTAGTTTTGATTAATATTAAAATATGTAAAACTTAACATATATTAACCTCTACTAAAAGCTGGGATTAACATAGCTGGGTGTCATGGTGTAGGTGAAAGAACACTGGACTCCAGTCAAGACACCTGGCTCTCAGTCCTGGCTCATCAGGTGTGTGACCCTAAGCAGGTCATGTCACCTCACTGAGCCTTGACTTCCTCACCTGAAAAGGAGGATATTAGATTAGATAATATTTCAAGTCTCTTTCAGCTTTGACATTTTATAATTCTTTAAATGCCAGCTCGTGGAAGATAAAAATGAAGAAAGAATGAATTAACTATATCATACGTTTTATGGCTTTGGATTCCTCAGAAATGAAATTCAGGATTAAGCGAGAGACAAACATTCAAAATTCAAGCCCCTCTGGCACATGTCAGTTTACCTTGCAGTGCAGGGGCTGACTGTGTCTGGGTTTTGGAAAGTGCAGACAGAATGCTCTCTGGGGTGATCTCCACCTTCGAGAGGATATTTGCCAGAGGGTTGTGAGATACTGTCGTGGCAGGTGCAGGTGTTTTCAGGCCACTGGTGAGGTTGCTGGGACTGGTAGGAGTTCCTGGAGAAGGTCTTGATGCAGGACTGACCCCTGGTGGCAGAAAGATGAACTCAAGAAAACGCAATTCAAAATGACCTTTCAAGTCATGATACTTTCCACTCCAAAGAGTGATAAGTGTAACAGGAATTCTTCTGTGACTGATCCACAAATGATCCATATTATGTTTTGTACAAAAAAATCTGAAAATTAGATTAAGATTTTCTCCTTCTATTTGGAACACCCTTTAAACAAACTAGAAAAAAACTGGGCAACTAATTTCTTTTTCTTTTTGAGTTGGAGTCTCAATCTGTTGCCCAGGCTGGAGTGTAGTGGCATGCCCACAGCCACCACAGCCTTGACCTGCTGGGCTCAGGCAATTCTTCCGCCTCAGCCTTCCAAGTAGTTGGAACTATAGGCATGCGCCACCACGCCTGGCTAATTTTTTTATTTATTGTAGAGATGAGGTCTCGCCAAGTTGCCCAGGCTGGTCTTGAACTTGTGGGCTCAGACAATCCTCTCACCACAGCCTCCCAAAGTGCTGGGATTATAGGCGTGAGCTACTGCGCCCAGTCATCTTATTTCTTTTTCTCCATCAAATGGCACCTATACCTTAGAACCCTGTAGGTGCTCAGTAAAAATTGTTGGCTGCCGACTGAATAATCAGAGCCATAGCAATTGCATAACTTGGCCACTGCATACATAAATTCTATGTGATTAGTTAAGTAGATGAAATGGCCTTCAAAATGAGGTTAAATAAGAAATCTCCTCTACATTTTAAAACACTGAGTTGATTTTAAAAACTTTTTTTTTTGTATTTTTCATAGAGATAGGGTCTCGCTTTATTGCCCAGGCTGGTCTCAAGCTCCTGGGCTCAAGTGATCCTCCTGCCTCAGCCTCCCAAAGTCCTGGGATTACAGGTGTGAGCTACAGTACCTGGCCTGGGTTGGTTTTTAATACAGGAAAAAAGGTATATGAAGATAAGACAAATTTTTTTTTTAAAAAAAGATAAAAAATATGAACAGCTATTTCACAAAGAAATTACACAAATAAAAATTTTTTTAAACCACATCTTTAATTAAAGGAATGCAAATTAAACACAATTTTAAGGTTGAATTTGACATAGATTAAACAAAGCAAACAGTGGAGGACTTTTATATATCAGCCACGTAAAATAGTACTTTTATGGTTATCAATTTAGTTATAACATATGAAAAGACTTAAACCTACATGCTGTTTTTTTTCGAGTTTTTAATCCCTTAGAAATACATATTTAAGTATTTATGATAAAATGAAATGACTGGAATATTCTTCAAAATAATCTGGAGTAATCGGGCACATAAGAAACAAGGCTTTCTATGGTTACTATACAGCTGCAACTAAGTGATGAGAACACGGGGTGCTCTAACTGTTGTACATATTCATTAAAAAAAATTTTTTTTTAAGAGACAACATCTTGCTATGTTGCCCAGGCTGAAGTGCAGTGGCTATTTACAGTGCTCACAGTACATTAACGCCTGGAACTCTAGGGCTCAAGCAATCCTCTTGCCTCTGCCTCCTGAGGAGCTAGAACTACAGGCACATACCCACTGTGCCAGGCAAAGTGTTTTAAATTAAAATTTTCCATTAAAATAGCACTATATACTTATCACTCCTTTTAGAAAAGGTTGTTTATAGAATTTTAGCATCACAGTTGTTCATTACAGTATTTTTTATAATAGTTAAAACACTGGATTAGATAAATTATCAAATGCCATTCAGCAGCCAGGCTCGGTGGCTCAGCCTATAATCCTGCGCCTTTGGGAGGCTGAAGTGAGTGGATTGCCTGAGCCCGCGGGTTTGAGACCCACCTGGGCAACTTGGCGAGACCTCATCTCTACAATAAATCAAAAAAATTTAACCGGGTGTGGTAGTGCGCGCCTGTAGTTCCAGCTACTTGAAAGGCTGAGGCAGAAGGATCGCCGGAGCTCAGCAGGTCGAGGCTGAGGTGGCCGGGAGCGGCCACTGCACTCCAGTCTCAAAAAAAAAGCTACTTAGCTATTAAAAAGGATGCAGATAAATACTTAATGACTCATAAAAACGTTCATGCAGTTAACTTTTAAATAGCTGGTTTTGAAAGAGTATATGCAATATGCTTCAATAGCTGAAAGAAAAATTATGATGAATATTTAATCCCCCAAAACATTCATATACACATAACTTGTAAGGGTAACACAGGTGTTTTCCTTTGGGGTAGGACTATATTTATTTTATTATTTTTGCTTCTTTTCTTTTTTTTTTTTTTGAGTTAGAGTCTCACTCTGTCACCCACACTGGAGTGCAGTGGCCGCTCCCGGCCACCGCAGCCTCGACCTGCTAGGCTCCGGCGATCCTTCCGCCTCAGCCTTCCGAGTAGCCGGAATTACAGGCACGCTACCACGCCCGGCTGATTTTTTGATTTATTGTGGAGGTGAGGTCTCGCTGCCCAGGCGGGTCTCGAACCTGCGGGCTCAGGCAATCCACTCACCTCAGCCTCCCAAAGGCGCGGGATTACAGGCTGAGCCACCGAGCCCGGCTTGCTTATTTTCTAATTTTTCCATAATGACCCTTGGTTTTTTATTTTATTTGAGTCGTAGTCTCATTCTGTCACCCAGGCTAGAATGCAGTGGCACACATACGGTCTCAACTTGCTGGGCTCAGGCAATCCTTCCTCCTTGGTCTTCCAAGCAGCTGGAACTACAGGCGTGCGCCACCATGCCTGGGTAATTTTTTTGATTTATTGTAGAGACGAAGTCTTGCCCAGGCTGGTCTCAAACTGGGCTCAGGGAATCCTCTTGCCTCCACCTCCTAAACTGCTGGGATTATAGGTGTGAGCCATCACACATGGTTTATTGTATATTGTGTGTGTGTGTGTGTGTGTGTGTGTGTGTGTGTGTGTGTGTGTTATTGTATTGTGTGTGTGTGTGTGTGTGTGTGTGTGTGTGTGTGTGTGTTGGAGCCTCACTCGGTCACCCAGACTGGAGTGTGCAGTGGCACACTCCCAGCCACCACAGCCTCGATCTGCTGGGCTCCTGCGATCCTTCCGCCTCAGCCTTCCAAGTAGCTGGAACTACAGGTGCGCATTACCACGCCTGGCTAATTTTTTGATTTATTGTAGATATGAGGTCTCACCAAGTTGCCCAGGCGGTCTTGAACCCACGGGCTCAGGCAATTCACTCACCTCAGCCTCCCAAAGCATGGGATTACAGGCTGAGCCACTGAGCCCAGCCATATTATATTCTTTAATGTAAAAAATTAATTACAAAAAAGTCAACGAAAATGAGACTGATTCAATTTAAAAAGATGAAATTAACTTTTTATCCTCTTTACTGGGTTTACTTACCAGTATTTTTCATGACTGATGTCAGGCTGCTAAGGATGGAACTGATCTTTGCCAGATCCACATTAGCCAGGTTTGGCAAAGCCAATGCTGGGGAAGGGGACAGAAGAGGAGTATTCACAGGCTTTGGAAGAGGTGGGGTTGCCGTCATGGTCACAGGCACCGGGGCACACGAAGAGGCCTTTGAGATACTTTCTGTTGGCTTTGTAGGTACAGAAGTGGATACAGCTGACTTCTCCACAGGTTTTTCCTTCCTGTCCTCGACTGTTTCAATAAAGAAAATAAATATTACATTCTACTACTTTCCAAACTTTGCTTCCAATATGAAATAACATTTCTCAACGTTTCCTGATTTGAAAGTACTACTTTAGAGAAAACAATCGCTCACTTTGTGTTTTTTTTTTTTTTTGAGTCAGGAGTCTCACTCTGTTGTCCAGGCTGGAATGCAATGGCATGCTCACGGCCACTGCAGCCTCAACCTGCTGGGCTCAGATAATTTTTCTGCCTCAGCCTTCCAAGTAGCTGGAACTATAAGCGTATGCCACCATGCCCGACTAATTTTTCTTGACTTATTGTAGAGACAAGGTCTCACCAAGTTGCCCAGGGGACTCTTGAACCCCTGGACTCAGGCAACACTATCAGCTTGGCCTCCCAAAGTGCCAGGATTGAGCCATATAGGTTTGAGCCACTGCGCCCAAAGTCATACACTTCATAATTTTTTTTTTTTTTTTTGAGTTGGAGTCTCACTCCCTTGCCCGGACTGTGGAGTGCAGTAGCACGCTCCTGGCCACTGCAGCCTCGACCTGCTGGGCTCCAGCAATCTTTCCAAGTAGGACGAGGTCTCATCAAGTGGCCCGGGTAGGTCTCAAACCTGCAAGCTCAGGCAATCCACTCACCTCGGCCTCCCAAAGTGCTGGGATTACAGGCTGAGCCACCGAGCCCGGCCCCGTTTAATGTTTTAAAAGCTATATGGATAGTGCATCAAACTCAATGTAAGTCAGCCAGGTGCCGTGGCTCACACCTGTAATCCTAGTACTTTGGGAGGCTTAAATTTAAAAGAAAAATTCTTGGCAGACAGCAGAGACACTGCTCTCCTGTCCTGCCCACTGTGCCCTTCTTGTCCATATTCTCTTCAATAAACCTACTTTTCTTAATTCAAAGCAAAAAACTCAACAGAGGCCAAACCATCTAATAAGAATAATTATAATTATAAAGGCGGAAAATGTCAGAGAAACAATTTGCAATTCAGGTTAGTTCTGAAAGTACGGTTAGCATATTGTGGCTCTGGAATTTCTGATAGTCAAGAGTGACAAAGAATAAGGAATTCCAGTGTGTGACCCCCTCCCCCCAGCAGAACTGTTCAACAAAATACAATTTGCCGGGCTCGGTGGCTCAGCCTGTAATCCCGAGCCTTGGGAGGCTGAGGTGAGTGGAATGCCTGAGCCCGCAGGTTTGACACCTGCCTCGGCAACTTGGCAAGACCTCATCTGTACAATAAATCAAAAAGTTAGCCGGGTGTGGTAGTGCGCGCCTGTAGTTCCAGCTACTTGAAAGGATGAGGCAGAAGGATTGCCAGAGCCCAGCAGGTCGAGGCTGCGGTGGCCGGGAGCGGCCACTGCACTCTAGTCTGGGTGACAGAGTGAGACTCCAACTTAAAAAAAAAAAAAAAAAAAAAAAAATATATATATATATATATATATATATATAATTTAAGTCACATATGTAAGTTTAAATTTTCTGGTAGCCACATTAAAAAATGAAACATTTAATTTTAATAATATATTTTATTTATCCCAATATATCCCCAATATTTTCATTTCAGTGAGTGATAAATACAAAAATTATTATTATTAGAGTCAGAGTCTCACTCTGTACCTCAGACCAGAGTGCAGTGACATGCTCAGGGCTACCCCAGCCTCGATCTACTGGGCTCAGGCAATCCCTTCCCCACCTCAGCTGGAACTATAGGCATGTGCCACCACACGCAGCTAATTTAAAAAAAAAATTTATTGGAGAGATGAGGTCTTGTCAAATTGCCCAGGCTGGTCTTGGGTAAACCCCTGGGCTCAGGCAATCCTTTCACCTCTGCCTGCCAAAGTGCTGGGATTATAGGCATGAGCCACCATGCTAGGCCTTAATTTTAATAATATATTTATTCCAATATATCCCAAATATTTTCATTTCAATGAGTCATAAATACAAACATTATTAATAAGATATTTTTACTTTTTGTGGGAAAGTATTAAGTTCCTGGAATCCAATGTGCATTTTATACTTAGAGTACATCTCAAATTGGACAAGCCCCATTTCAAATGCTTCAATAGCTACATGTAGCTGGTAGCTACCATACTGAACAGTGCAGATATTGAGCAATGATTCTTAACTGATGTTGCATACCAAATCCTGAACTACTGCTCTAGATATAATAATGTTACCTTAGTGTTCTAATCTTACAAGGACTGAACTATCTTTTAATACTTGCCTATGATTGATTAACTGCCAAGAAAGCAAAACTGATACAGAATAAGGTGTCTGTTAACTTATAATGGACAAGTGTGGTGGCTCATGCCTGCAATCCCGGCACTTTGGGAGGCCTAAGCAGGAGGACTGCTTGAGCCCAGGAGTTCAAGACCTGCCCGGGCAACACAGCAAGACTTTGGCTCTACAAAAATAAAAAAAAATTAGTTGGTGGCTGTGAGGAGACGCCTACTGTGTTGAATATGGTGACAGTTCTACATGCTATTCTGACCTGGAAGAATTAGTTGGGTATGGTGGCACACACCTGGAGTCCCAGCTACTTGGGAGACTGAGGCAGAAGGATTGCTCTGAGCCCAGGAGGTCAAGGCTGAAGTGAGCAGTGACCGTGTCACTGCACTCCAGCCTGGGCGACAGAGTAAAATCCTGGTGCAAAAAATCAATCAATAAATAAAATCACGTAAGTCATACCAATGATTTTTGACCCATCATCTTCCACATCTGAGAGTTCCATATCTTCCACATCACGGTTATCTGTCACAGGCTCAGGTGTGGCCGACTTCTCACTCTCTAGGGTTGGTGACTGGGATTCCTCACCTCCCATTCCCTGAAAAGGAGACTCAGAACCAGTTGGGGAGGGAGCATCCATGCTTGGGGAAGGGACTGGTGATTCTTCAGGATCTGGAAGGGTTGCCTTCAATTGATCCAGTTTCTTCTTTAAATTGTTTACCCGGTTAGCAAAGGTTTTATAGGCCTAAAAAAAAGAAAAATAATAAGTTTATTATTGGAAAAGAACCAAGAAGTTACCATTTGACTCTGATCAGATTTCCTGATTAGTATTAACTGCATATATTACTGGCATAAAACAAGATAATATTATCTGTCGTATATGAAGTAGTTTCCAATCTCCACTTTTTGTACTCCCTAAGTGAAGATTACCATCCACACAGTTGCCTGAGTTAAAAATTCAGGGGTTATCTGTAATTTATCCTCCCTTGATCCCATTTATCCATGTAACCAGCCAACATCTACTGAGAGCCTATATATGCCAAATAGCAAGGTACTAGTTCAAAAACAGACACAGACCAATGGACCAGAATAGAGAACCTAGAAATAAAAGCTGCTCACCTACAACCAACTGATCTTGGACAAAGTTGACAAAACTAAACACTGGGAGGCTGGGCTCGGTGGCTCAGCCTGCAATTCTGCGCTTTGGGAGGCCGAGGTGAGTGAATTGCCTGAGCCTGCGGGTTCGAGACCTGCCTGGGCAACTTGGCAAAACCTCATCTCTACAATAAATCAAAAAATCAGCCGGGCGTGGTAGCGCGTGTCTGTAATTCTGGCTACTCAGAAGGCTAAGGCGGAAGGATCGCCGGAGCCCAGCAGGTCGAGGCTGCAGTGGCCAGGAGCAGCCACTGCACTCCAGTCTGGGCGACAGAGTGAGATTCTGACTCAAAACAAAACAAAACAAAAAACACTGGCAAAGGACTCCCTATTCAATAAATGGTGCTGAAAAAACTGGCTGGCTATGTACAGAAGAATGAAGCTGGACTGTTCCTCCCATGATAAACAAAAATTAACTCATGATAGATTAAATGTAAGACTTCAAACTATAAAATTCCTAGAAGAAAACCTAGGAAACTCTTCTGGACACTGGCCTAGGCAATGAGCTGATGACCAAATCTTCAAAAGCAAATGTAACAAAACCAAAAATCGACAAGTGGGAATTGTTAAAGAGCTTCCTCATGGCAAAAGAAACAGAGCAAATAGGGCAAATGCATTGAAAGAATTTCCCCCAAAAATTCACTGAAGCCAAATGTAGCCTTTCACAACAATGCTAACTGGTACGCCGATGCCAGTGGGTTCCTAGAACACTTACCTAGCAGGGAAGCCTGTACTACAAAACGCCTGGCCTCTGAAAAATAACTACAGTTTTATTTGGGTCCCCCCATGTACAGTACATATTCACCATAGATTACTTGCAGCCATTACAAAGAACAAAATCATGTCCTTTGCAACAACATAAATGCAGCTAAGGGCTGAATTCTAAGTGAATTAACATAGAAACAGAAAAACAAATATCACATGTTCTCACTTGCAAGTGGGAGCTAAACACTGGACACGCATGAACAAATGACAACAAACACTGGAGACCCCTAAAGGGGGCCAAAGGTTGATAAACTGCCTATTGGGTACCATGTTCACTATTTGGGTGATGGGTTCAACAGAAGCACATCTCACCATCACACAATATATCTATGTAACTAACCTGCACATGTACCTCCTGATTTAAAAAAACAAACAAACCAAGCATGTCAGCAAGTAGACTAAACACTCCAAAGTCAAAGACTGTCAGACTAGGTTAAAAAATAACAATAAGACTGGGTGTGGTGGCTCACATTTATAATCCCTGCATTTTGGGAGGGTGAGGTGGGAGGATCGCTTGAGCCCAGGAGTTCAAGACCAGCCTAGGCAGCATAGTGAGATCCCTCTCTCTACAAAAAAATTAAAAAATTAGCTGGGCGTAGAGGCAAGTACCTTTAGTCCCAGCTACTTGGGAGGTTGAGATGGAAGGATTGCCTGAGCCCAGGAGGTTGAGGCTGCGGTGAGCCTTGATTGTGCCAACTGTACTCAAGCCTGGGTGACAGAGTGAGATCTTGACTCAAAAAACAAGCAAACAAAAATCTACAATATAACAGAGACAAGATCCAACAACATGTGGTTTGGACAAGACACATTTAAATACAAAAACTCGTGGGATGCAACTTAGAGGGAAATTTATTGTATATATACATTTGGGTTTTTTGCTTTGCTTTGTTTGAGTCAGGGTCTCACTCTGTTGCCCATGCTGGAATGCAGTGGCACAAGCATGCCTCACTGCAGTCTAACCTCCTGGGCTCCAGCAATTCTTCTACCTTAGCCTCCTAAGCAGCTGGGACTACAGGTGTGCACCACCCCAACAAGTTAATTTTTTGATTTTTTGTAGAAATGAGGTCTGACTATGCTGCCCAGGCTAATCTTGAACTCTTAGGCACAAGCAATCCTCTTGCTTAGGCCTCCCAAAGTGCTGGGATTGCAGGCCTGAGCCACAGCACCTGGTCAAAATGATTTTTCTGAGTTGGAGTCTCACTCTGTTGCCCAGGTTGCAATGCAGTTACACATTCACAGTCACTGTAACTTCGACTTGCTGGGCTCAGGTGATCCTTCTGCTTCAGACTTCCAAGTAGCTGGAACCACAGGCATGTGCCACCATGCCTGGCTGATTTTTTGATACATTGTAGAGACGAGGTCTTACCATGTTCCTCAGGCTGGTCTTGAACACCTGAGCTCTGGTAATCCTCTCACCTCCACCTCCCAAAGTGCTGGGATTACAGGCGTGAGCCACGACAACCGCTGTTTTTAAAAAATCTTTTTGAGTTGGAGTCTGACTCTGTCACCCAGGCTGGACTGCACACTCATGGCTGCCACAGCCTCTACCTGCTGAGCTCAAGACAATCCTTTCATCTCAGCCTTCAACTAGTTGGAACTACAGGCATGCGCCACCATACCCAGATAATTTTTTTATTGAAGAGACGAGGTTTCACCAAGTTGCCCAGATTCTTCTTGAGCCCCTGGACTCAGGCAATCCTCTCGCCTCAGTCTCCCAAAGTGCTGGGATTGCAGGCGTGAGCCACAGTGCCTAGTCTAAATTAAAACATTTCTTAAAAGGCTGAATTTCAATTATCTGACATTTTTAAATATAAGAGCACAGAAAATTTAACTCTCACAAACCCTTTTTTGGGATGTTATTTGAGAATGTACCAGTAAAATGAGATAAACCAAGAAAAGAAGACACAAGTATCTGGAAAATAGAGGACTCAACTTAGAACAGCAGTAGTAGTTTTAGCCTGAGATTTAGGGAACAACCCAAAATGGGTAAAATAAAACGGAAATTCAGGTGGGAGGACTCAGAGAAAAATAAGAACTCAGAATACCTGGTGTGATGGAGAATTTAAAAAAAGAAAAAAAAGAGGCAAACAATGCCAAGAAAGAAAAAATTTGAGAAAAGAAACCAAAAACTTCCAGTATAACCATAGTTACCATAAAACCTTGCCATGAACAATGTTTACATAGTTATAATGTCAACTTAAAATTATTTCTTATCCTTTAGAGCAGTGAAGAATACTTACAATTACAGAACAGAATGTAAATAGTAACAACCTTGGCAATATAAAAGCAAATATAGTTGACTGAATTTGGGAAATTAAAGGGATAGATGAAAACTAATGAAAAATAATAGAGATGTTAATAACCTAATTTTATAAAGTAGGCAGTCTAGAGTTAATGGTCAAAAGATAGTAAATATAGTATCTCAATTTACAAAGGCAATCGATAGACTTAGAGCAGTTACATAATAATCCTGGAAGAAGGGGAAAGGCAGCAGCTTCCTCTTCTGTGATAGGGAGATAATAATGCTTATCCTAATGGAGATAGATAATGGATGCAAACAGTTGCTGACATACATTAAAAAGCAATCAGTGTGAGATAGCTTTAATTATTACTTACATTAGCCACTACTTTTACTTCTTTGTATTGTGCTTCATAGAAAATTCCAGCATTTTCTAGTGCTTCTGTTAGTGAGGGCCCATTTTTCACTTGCTTATCTAATCCATTCACAAATTCCTCCAGCTTGGAACTTGCTTCTTCAAATTCTTTGGAGAACTTCTTCCCACCTGTTTTATCTAAAATAAAACAGGATGTAGTCAAAATAAAATGAAAAATTTAATATTTTGAAGGAAAAAACCTCCTATTCTTTGTGAAGCTGCTCTTGCTGCCTTAATGTTAAATATTCTTAGTTTCATAGTCTTAAAGAAGTTTCTGCAAACACAGAAGAGATTATTAAAATTCTTCACAAAACAGATTCATGTAAACCTGCTGGAGTGATGCAAAAGTGAAGGCACTTGCAATTAAGGTCAAGAAAGGTGAACTAAAAGAAAGTTGGTTGATTACTTATTTTCTTCACAAATTGGATGCCACACAGCTACTTTAGAATAACAGAATAAGGCTCAATTCTATTCATTTATACCATAACTTTTGCATTATAGAAGGTAAGAAGATGTATCTCTTGGATGAGAAAACCAAGTTTTAGAAAAGTAAAAATAATGTGATCTCTGTGTGTACCACAATAAAAATTCTTCTTTCCTATCTGAAAAAGATCCTTGATAATTCAATATATATATACTACTTTCCCTATGACTGTTAGAATATGGTTTTGGATACAAGTATAAATTTTGGTTTTGTCTCTCATCAGCTGTGTAACTTGGGCAAGCTACTCATCTCTTCATAAGGCCTCAGATTTCTCATTTTATATTTTAGCATACTTTTAGGTTTTTGTGAGATTTAAATTAGATAACATATGTTAAATTTAAAGTATGGTGCAGAAACAAAATAAGTGCCAAAATGAATAGTTAGTAGTCATTTACTTATTTCAAAAATATTCATCAAATATCTATTATGCACCAAGTATTGCTTTAGGTACTAGAGTATAGCAATGAACAAATAAGGGATAATTTCTGCCTTCTTGAGGCTTGCATTCAAATAAATTTTTAGTATGATTTACAATTTACAATGTAAGAAAAAGAGAGCAACTAACTAGCAACAGATATTATGAAGTAGTACAGTAACCTCATTAAAGAGTATACCATACCAATTAACAACACATGTGAAATACAACTGTCTATTATTGTTATTGTTGTTGTTATTATTACAGGATTTTGCTCTATCACCCAGGTTAGAGTGCAGTGGCACAATCATGGCTCACTGCCATCACAACCTAACGAGCCCTAGCAATGTTCCTGCCTCAGCCTCTCAAGTTGCTGGGACGACAGACAAGTGCCACCACAACTGGCTAATTTTTTATTTTTTATAGAGATGAGGTCTTGCTATGTTTCCCAGGCTGGTCTCAAGTTCCTGGGTTAAAGGGTCTTCCCGTCTTGGCCTCCCAAAAGTACTGGGATTACGGGTGTGAGCCATCACGTTTGACCTGAACACAAGATACCAAGAAAGCAGTAGAAGTGAGAAGAACAATAATTTAGCTATGCAATTCACTACCTGGGTAACCAGAGCTGCCACAACTGCTTTCTATAATTCAAGATTATTTTTATGAGTAAAGCAGGCAGATTACCTAAAACTGACAGATCTGAAAAGAAAATCTGATTTATTTTATTTAAAGAGATATAAATATTACCTTTTAAGCATTTGAGAGTTTCTGTGCTGCATACATCCACCCTCATAGTTGACAACTGTTTTTCCTTCAATTCTATCTGATCTTCCGAGCGCTTGTATAGCAACAGCTCTTCAATTAGGGCCTGAGACTAAACACAGACCAGAGTCATATTTCATTTACAAGATCATTCCATTATTCTGTTGCTCCCCATTAAAAAACAAACACACACAAACCCATAGCATAACAAAACCCTGAGAGTAAAAAAAATCCATTTTTCACTTTTCCTCATAGTCAGGGATATCAGTGATCAATTCTCATGTCAAAATCATATTTTCAGTTACATATTTTTTTTATTTTTATTTTTTTGAGTTGGAGTCTCACTCTATCATCCAGGCTGGAGTGCACACTCACAGCGGCACACTCACAGCCACCACAGACTCAGCCTGCTGGGCTCAGGTGATTCTTCTGCCTCAGACTTCCAAGTAGCTGGAACTACAGGCATGTGCCACCATGCCCAGCTAATTTTTTGATTTATTGTAGCGATGAAGTCTCACCAAGTTGCCCAGGCTGGTCTTGAACCCTTGGGCTCAGGCAATCCTCTAACCTTGGCCTCCCAAAGTGCTAGGATTATAGGTGTGAGCCACCACACCTGACAAGTTACATATTTTAAAACAAACTTTTCCTTAATTATTCAGAGCTAATTTATGGATACAGGGTTAAGACTAAGGTCCATTTATAGCCCCTTTAAATTTTAATTACATAAACATAGCCTTCTGCTACTCTAAGCAAATTCTAATTTAGAAGAGTTTCATAAAAAGATAACTCCCCTTGTCATAAATCCAATAAAGAACTCAGTTGGTGATAGATATTCTGGAAGAAAGTTATTTCTCCCATTTAGGGGAACAGATAAACCTCCAGCAATCTAATAATAATCTGGATTCCTTTAAGAACAAACATGTTTAAAATAATTTATATACACGTGAATAAAAATAAACCTTACTGGACTATACAAGAAGTTATAACACAAAAGGGGTAATAATGTTTCACTACAGTAAACAAATTCTGTAACTTACTCGAAATTCAGCAACTATCTTAGACTTGAGAGCAGCTTTTGGGTTTGTGGATGCTGTTGGAATTAAACAAAAGGTTATTAAGAATATAGACACAAAGAGTTGACTAATAGGAAAAATTTTAGCTCCATAGTTAGGGGAGTAGTCTTTAAACATATGGCAAACATGCACATTTAAGTCATAATATAATTCCTAAAATAAATAATGGACTAAGAAATTTAAACATCCCCAAGGATGATCAGTAGAAAAAATATACTATTTAGATAGGCCTAACCTACTTACCTCCAGCAAACCCTTGAAGTCATAAAATCCCAGAATTATTGATTTGGAGATACTCAGATACATGAAGTACCTTTTCCTAGTCTGACTGAGTGTAAGAGGATTTTAATACTTCCAATTAAGAGTGTTCAGGATATCCAATTAATCCTGAGCACTGGCTGAAGAAAATTAACTACAAATATCAACTCTATTCCTATGTATTTATTCTTTGGATTTCTTTTCCTGCTGACTCAATTCATAGTAAAAATAGGTAAGAAGTGTTCTAAGTTCATTCATTATTAAGCAGTTGAACTTTGGCTGAAATGACGGCTCTTGTTGTTCCTAAGCATGCAATTTATGACCAAAAGGATGTCAGAGAACTCCCTTAATCATGATGAACATCACATGCTCGCTGAGGCAAAACCATCCCAAGAATCTTGTTTTTACCTCCCAATTCCCACTGTCTTTTACCTTGTTCCCGCCAACCTTCAAGTCTCTCTCAATATTCCTCAGTTTGCCCACAGCAGCCTATCACATGCAGTATTTTCCACTCCCTTGATCTCATGCTGGGTAAATATGGTAAGCATAACAGGAGCTCCAGTTAGAGAATGAGCTTCTGGCCAGGATTTGAGGCCCATGTCTAATTTGGTAGCGTTATCCCCAAATCTGATGGATTTCACGGTTCCCACAGAAATGCTTCTTAATGCCTAGTCTCCTCTTCAGCTCTGTTGTTTAATGCCAGCTGCCTCTAACTTCATACATCTTTGAACCTGAGAATTAGCCTGGGAACTATTAAGTATCTTTTTTCTTCTTTCAATCCCCCAACTACTCTTGAATCTTCACTCAAACCCTTTTTCTGCATTTCCTTTGTTTAAAAGTATTTTTTAGAAGTAACTCCATGATGGCTTGTTTAATATAAGTCAGTGGGAGCCTCCCAGGCCTGGAAAACACAGGCCTGCCCTTGGTTTAGGCCAGGTACGATGCAAATGGTTTACATTTTCTTCTGCTCCAGAAAGAGGAGGTAATTTTACATTAGTTGAGATTTTGTTCCTTACTTTGTGATTTCTTCCACTGCTTATTCGGTTGTTTGTTCAGATTTTCTTTCAGCTGCTTCTGAGTTTTGAAAGTGGTACCTGGAAAACATTTCAGTTTTTGCAGTCTGGCATTATGGGAAGCTGTTCTGTCCACTTCAGTGCCAAAGTTGTAGCATGAAAAAAGGTAATCCGAGACTTGTGTTCTTTCTTTCCTTTTCTTTGATTTTTATTTAAAAAACAGAAACTCTCACCAGATCTAAGAAGCTGTCAAATTAACATGATTTCTATAATCAACAAATACCAATTCTGAAAAGACTAGGGCAAGAGGCTTAAAAATAAATAAATAAATAAACTAAAAGAATTTAACAGCTTCTTAGAGGATGCTATTTTTAAAGCAAATTTCTAGTCATATGATAGTCATGGTAACAAATTATCACCAATTTCCATTCAATGACTTAATTACATGCATCTAATACACAGGAACTAAATTTCTTTCTAAAAAATTAGGTATACAGCTTTCTATAAATCTAAATCAAAAGAGTTTGAAGACTGCCAATATATGCTTACTACCAAACCCTGTCCAAAAAGTCTCCAACAGTAAGAGGACAGGGCAGTAATTATTAAATACAAACAAGAAACCACTTGAAACACTCAATTAAAGCAAATGCAGGAAAATAATTACACAGCTATCATCACTTAATAAGCCTTACTTTTTTAGTCACTAAAAACAAAATTCAACCCCCGTCCTGAAAACCAATTCTACTTAAATTTTGATTCAAACAGATCTATATTTTTACAAGTATTTAATTTTAAATAAACAGAGCCAGATTCAAAACCTTATTTTTCATTCTTATGCAACACGACACGATCTATAAAATAATTGTAAAAATTGACTCAAAATTTTATTTTCGGAAAAAGATACTTACTCAAAGCTTCTCTCAGTGCCACAATCATTTCTTCTGGGTATACATTTCTATCTTCCCAGATTTTAAAGATTCGTTCTACAGACTTAGAGACAGATGGATCCCTGGAGAAAAAGAAAAATACAGACTATAAAAACGTTGATTTATAAGCCGGGCTCCATGGCTCAGCCTGTAATCCAGCGCCTTGGGAGGCTGAGGTGAGTGGAGTGCCTGAGCCCACGGGTTCGAGACCCGCCTGGGCAACTTGGTGAGACCTCATCTCTACAATAAATCAAAAAATTAGCTGGGTGTGGTAGCACGCGCCTGTAGTTCCAGCTACTTGGAAGGCTGAGGCGGAAGGATCGCCGGAGCCGCCAGCAGGTCGAGGCTGCGGTGGCCGAGAGCGGCCACTGCACTCCAGAGTCTGGGCGACAGAGTGAGACTCCAACTCAAAAAAACAAAAAAATAAAAAAAAATAAAAATAAAAGATCGGCTAAATCCAACAAGATGAAATCTAATAAAGAAAAACCCAGTCCAAATTAGCAATGCCACATTTTTTTCTTTATTTAAAGGTTTGGACAAAAAAATAATCATGAATTGATCACGTACTGTAACCTATTTTCTAAAAATCTATCACATAATACTATAAGAATACATAACTAGAATGAGGGAAGCAAACGGAATTAGCTTTTTTGTTTTTTTCCTGAGTTGGAGTCTCACTCTGTCACTCAGGCTGGAGTGCAGTGGCACGCTCACAGCCACTGTAGCCTCGACTGTTGGGCTCAGGTGATCCTTCCACCTCAGCTTTCCAAGTAGCTGGAACTACAGGCACGCACCATCACACCCAGCTAATTTTTTGATTTTTTGTAGAGATGAGGTCTCACCAAGTTGCCCAGGTTGGTCTCCAACCCCTGGACTCAGGCAAACCTCTTGACTCTGCCTCCCAAAGTGCTGCGTTACAAGCGTGAGCCACCATACCTGGAGTCATTCTTTTCATTCTGTCTTTTTTTTTTTGTTGGATTCTCACTGTCACCCAGGCTAGGGTGAAGTGGCATATTCACAGCCATCCCAGCACTGACCCACTGGGCTCTTTCTGGCTCAGTCTTCCAAGTAGCCAGAACTACAGGTGTGCACTACCATGCCCAGCTAATTTTTTATTTATTGTAGAGGTGAGGTCTCACGAAGTTGCCTGGGCTGGTCTTGAACCTGTCGGCTCAGGTCAACCACTTGCTTCAGCCTCCCAAAGTGCTGGGACTATACACTGAGTCACTAAGCCCAGCTTCATTTTTTCTTACACATTTTTTTTTTTTTTTTTTGAGTTGGAGTCTCACTCTGTCGCCCAGACTAGAGTGCAGTGGCTGCTCCCGGCCACCACAGCCTCGACCTGCTGGGCTCAGCGATCCTTCCGCCTCAGACTTCTTTTTTTTTTTTTTTTTCCAGTTAGAGTCTCACTCTGTCATCCAAGCTGGAGTGCAGTGGCACAATCACAGATCACTACTACCTCAAACTCTTAGGCTCAAGTGATCTTCCTGCCTTAACCTCAAAGGAGCTAGGACTACTAATTAGCTACCACGTCCACCTAAATTTTTGATTTTTTATAGAGAAGAGGTCTCACTGTGCTGCATAGGCTGGTCTTGGACTTCTGAGCTCAAGCAATCCTCCTGTCACAGCCTCACAAAGTACTAGGATTACAGACGTGAACCACCATACCCTGCCTTCTATTCTTAAACTTTTTATGCTGAGGCTCTTCCTCTCATTATAAAGGAAACAGTCATGCATTGTTTAACACAGGAATATGTTTTAAGAAATGCATTAATAGTTGATTTTATCGTTGTGCGAACAACATAATGTATTTACACAAACCTGCATGGTATAGCCTACTACACACCTAGGCTGTATGGCACTGCTCCTAGGCTACAAACCTGTACAGCATGTTACTATACTGAATACTGCAGGCAATAGTAACACAATGGCATTTATGTATCTAAACACTGTAGCACACAAAAAAATTATGAAAAAGTATAAAGAAAAACTTCACTTTCACCCAATGGAGATTTAGAGGATAACAATTTCAGCATTACTATCTTCCAGTCTTCTTTTCCTATGAATCTTAGTATTGTATTTGAATGCAGTCTCTCTCTCTCTGTCTCTCTCTCTCTCTTTCTCCCTCACACACACACACACACGCATACATAGGTTCAGTTATAAACCACCACAATAAAGCAAGTTTCACAATAGAGTCACATGAATTGTACAGTTTCCCAAGTTATATAAAAATTATGTTCACACTATAATATATTAAGTGTGCAAAAGCATGTCTAAAAAGTGTACATAATTTTAAAATACTTTATTGCTAAACATGCTGATAGCAATCTGAGTCTTTACCAAGAGGTACTCTTTTTACTAGTCGAGGGTCTTGCCTCGATGTTGATGGCTGCTGACTGATCAGGGTGGTGATTGGTGATGGTTAGGGTTGCTGTGGCATTCTTAAAATAAGACAACAAAAGTTTGCCACATCAACTGACTCTTCCTTTCACAAAAGATTTCTCTGTAGCATGCAATGCAGCTTTACAGTTTGGTTTCTATCAAAACTGGAGTCAATTATCCCAAATCCTTCTGCTGCTTTATCAACTAAATTAATGTAACAGTCTAAATCCTCTGCTGTCATTTCGACAGTGTCCACAGTTATCTCCATCAGGAGTAGACTACATCTCAAGAAGTCACTTTCTTTGCTTATACATAAGAGGCAACTTCTCATCTGTTCTAGTTTCATCATGGGAGTGCATCATCTTCAGGCTTCACTTCTAATTCTAGTTCTCTTGGTATTTCTACTACATCTGCAGTTAATTCCTACACTGGAGTCTTGAACTACTCAAAGTTGAAATCAGCTTCTTCTAAACTTCTGTTAATGTTGATATTTTGACCTCCTCCCACTAATTACAAATGTTTTCAATGGCATCTAGAACGGTGAAACATTTCCAGAAGGTTTTTTATTTACGTTGCCCAGATCTGTAAGAGGAATCACCATAAATGGCAGCTATAGCATTACGAAATGTATTTCATAAATAGTAAGACTTGAAAGTCTAAATTACTTCTTGATCCATAGGCTACAGAATAAATGTTGTGTCAGCAGGCATGAAAATAACATTAATCTCCTTGTACATTTCCATGAGGGTTCTTGAGTGACTAGGTGCACTGTTGATGAAGACAAATTTAAAAGGAATCTTTCTTCTGAGCAGATCATAACAGTGGGCTTAAAATATTCAGTAAGCCATGCTGTAAACAGATGTGCTGTCATCCAGGCTTTGTTGTTCCACCTATAGAGCACAACATAATTCTTAAGGGTTCTGGGATTTTCAGATGGCAGATGAACACTGGCTTCAACTTAAAAGTCACCAGCTGCATTAGTCCCTAACAAGAGAGTCAGCCTGTGCTTTGAAGCAAGGAATTCACTTCTTCCTAGTTATGAAAGTCCTAGATGTCATATTCTTCCAACATAAAGCTGCTTGGTCTTCACAAAATATCTACTGTTTAGTGGATTATTTGAGATGTACCTTCTGGATAACTTGATGCAGCCTCTACATTAGCACTTGCTGCTTCATCTTCCACTTCTATGTTATGGAGACTGCCTCTTTCCCTAAACATCACGAACCAACTTCTGAAGCTTCCTTCCTTCTCTCAACCTTCATGGAATTGAGGAACGTTAGGGCCTTGCTCTGGATTAGACTTTGGCTTAAGGGTTGTGGTTGATCTGACATAACCAGACCTGGAAAACTTTCTCCATACAGTGATAAGGCTGTTTTGCTTTCTTATCATTCATCTCTTCACTGAAGTAGCACTTTTAATTTCCTCCACTGCATTCACAACCTGGCTAAATGTCTGGAGCAAGACGCCTAGCTTTTGATCTATCTCAGCTTTCTTTCTTTCTTTTTTTTTTTTGAGTTGGAGTCTCACTCTGTCACCCAGACTGGAGTGCAGTGGCCGCTCCCGGCCACCACAGCCTCGACCTGCTGGGTTCCGGCGATCCTTCCACATCAGCCTTCCAAGTAGCCGGAACAACAGGCGCGCACTACCATGCCCGGCTAATTTTTTGATTTTATTGTAGAGATGAGGTCTCGCCAAGTTGCCCAGGCGGGTCTCGAACCCACGGGCTCAGGCAATCCACTCACCTCAGCCTCCCAAAAGCACGGGATTACAGGCTGAGCCACTGAGCCTGGCTCCATCACAGCTTTCAGCATGCCTTCCTCACTAAGCTTAATCATTCCTAGCTTTTGATTTAAAGTGAGAGACATGCATCTCTTCCTTTCATTTGAACACTTAGAGGCCACTGTAGGGTTATTAGTTGCCCTTATTTCAATATTACTGTGTCTCAGGGAATAGGGAGGCCTGAGGAGAGGGAGTGAGATGGGGGAACAGCAGGTCAGTGGAGCAGTGAGAACACATAACACTTATGGATTAAGTGTACTGTTATATATGAGCACAGTCCAGGGTGCCCCCAAACAGTTACAATAGTAACACCACCTATCACAGATCATCATAAGATGTAACACCAATGAACAAATTTGAAATCCTGTAAAATTACCAAAATGTGACACACAGACATTAATGAGCTCATGCTGTTGAAAAAAATGGCACCTATAGGCACCAGGTTGCCACAAACCTTCGACATGTAAAAAACACAGTGTCCGTGACGTACAACAAAACAAGGTATGCCTGTAAAGATACACACATGAACGTAAACACACACACAATAGTATTCTATTTTTTTTCATTTAACAAAACAATTACTTCCTAATGTTTCAGTCAACTTTTTTTTTTTTTGAGTCAGAGTTTCACTGTCATCTAGGCTGGAGTGCAGTGGCATGCACACAGTCACTTCAGCCTTGACCTGCTGGGCTCAGGTGATCCTTTCAAGTAGCTGGAACTACAGGCGTCTAATGTCCAGGTAATTTTTTTTTTTAATTGTAGAGATGACGTCTCGCCGAGTTGCCCAGGCTGGTCTCGAATTCCTGGGCTCAGGCAATCCTCTCACCTTTGCCTCCCAAAGTGTTGGGATTATAGGCGTGAGCTAGAACACTAGGCTCAATCAACTTTTTATAAATACTGCTCTTTTTTTTTTTTTTTTTTTTTGAGTTGGAGTCTCACTCTGTCGCCCAGACTGGAGGGCAAGTGGCACGCTCCCGGCCATTGCAGCCTTGACCTGCTGGGTTCCGGCGATCCTTCCGCCTCAGCCCTCCAAGTAGCCGGAATTACAGGTGCACGCTACCACACCCAGTCAATTTTGATTTATTGTAGAGATGAGGTCTCGCCAAGTTGCCTAGGCGGGTCTAGAACCCGCAGGCTCAGGCAATCCACTCACCTCAGCCTCCCAAAGCGCTGAGATTACAGGCTGAGCTACCAAGCCCAGCCATAAATACTACTCTTAACGACTACACAATATCCATTAGTATTTATGAATATATTCAGCATTCTCAAATACAATTTTATGCATAAAAGTCTCACATGTTTCCTAACCAAAGTTTTCAAGTAAAATGTGCTGGAAAAACATCAACTGATACCTCTTTTTTGTGTGCAATAATGGGCTTGAAATTTTGAATTTTAACTAGATTAAAAGTATCAAAGAAAAGATCTTTGGCTTGGTTTGTGCACCTTCATAGACACTTGTCTCCTTTGGCGATCATCAGTTACTTGAATTCCCTTATCCATGTGGATAAAATTTATAGAAAAATCCATCCTAATACTATGGGACAAAAAAAGCTGTGGACAATTACCAACAACTCAATGCTGAAAATGCAGCCTTGAATGTCTTTGAGTAGGACAATAATGCCATAGTTTCGATGGCTTAAAATCTCATGATCATCCCGTAGATTCTCTACCTGCTAGCTTGGACTTAACTGATGGCATTTATAGCCAATAAAGAAAACCTCACTTTGTTTTATAGAGAAACTTGTAACTTTAAGAGTTTAAAAGTGAATTATTAGTTTACTACAAACTTGTTGAGAAAGTATACAAATAAAACTAGGTATCATATAGTAAAAAACAGCACTAGGAGGGAGAAACTAGAGGTTTTAGTCCTGAATTTAGTAAGAATTTTTTGTTTTGCTTTGTTTTGAGTAGGAGTCTCACTTTGTCGTCCAGTTGGAGCACAGCAGCACGCTCACGGCCACCACAGCTTCAACCTGTTGGGCTCAGGTGATTCTTCCATCTCAGCCTTCCAGGTAGCTGGAACCACAGGTGTGTACTATCATACCCAGCTAATTTTTTGATTTATTGTAGAGATGAGGTCTCGCTAAGTTGCCCAGGCAGGTCTCGAACCCCTGGGCTCAGGCGATCCGCTCGCCTCTGCCTCCCAAATTGCTGGGATTACAGGTGTGAGCAACCATGCCCGGCTAGGAAGAAGTTTTTGAGGACTAGGTTTCTTCATTTGTAAAATGATTTTTATGAGATAATTTGCCAGCTCCAAAATTCTTACCTAGATTGGCTCCTTATTTACAGAAACACAGAATTCTCAAACCTCTACAGTTCAAGCATCTCTTGTATTTAGGAATTCTTCCAAAGTAAAACCAAACCAAAACAAAATCCAGAACAGCAGTTACCTTGTTATCCTAGGGCTTGATTTTAGTCACTACTGATTAGTCTCAGTCTCTACAAAATTTACAATCACCACATACAACATAAAACACTTGGTTATATAAACTTCTGTTGTTTGATTTATAGGTTTAAAAAATGGGCTGACTTTGTAGAACTGCTAAGACGTTCAACAGGTTCTTTCTTTGCTAGTCCCACCCCCTACCTTTAAAACAACAAAGCATTAGAAAATTCCTTAAAAGTATAAAACTGACAGAGTACAAAAGGACGTGTCCAGGTATCACAGTTAAAAGAAATAAAACTAGACGGCATAATCTTTATTTTGCTCAGAGGAGTATCTTTTCTTTATCAATAACCTCATTACTAAAAGTCATCAGAATAATGTGCTATATCTTAGCTCTTAATAAATATTTGCTCAATATCTGAATGCAAAACTAAATAATGAGTCAACTCAGGTCTGGCACAGTGGCACATGCCTATAGTCCCAGCTATGTGGAAGTTGAGGCAGGAGTATTGCTTGAGGCTAGGAGTCCGAGGCCAGGAAAGAGAGTGGAAAGAAGGAGAAAGGGTTAACTTAAGTGGGAAGTAGTCAATATTTAATTAAAAAACGGGGAGGGGGGACCCCTGGACCTCCGGTTTTTCTCACTCTAAAAACTCAAAAACCTGCTACTTTATATCTCCTAAAATAATTCCCCATTCATATGACCTAATTTTATTTGTCTGTGACAAATCTTCCCTAACATGTCACTCATCTTTAATTCTATTTTCTGTAATGCAGAAATTTGATTTTGATGTAATCAAACCCATATTTTTCTTTGTTATTTGTATCTTAAGAACCTTTTATTCCCTATAAGCATAAAAATATTTATATTTTCTTCAACTATTTTAAAGTTTTGTTTTATACACCAAGGTATTTCTCATGAAATATACTAGGTTGCCAAAAAAAATGCATACACATTTTAAGCGATGTTATCTATGTATTACTATTAGTTTGCCGCAGTCAGAAGTGTCTGAGTGCTGATGGTAACCACTTTAGGCACCCCTTGTAATTGCTAGAAGTCAAACATGACTTGTATTCATCTACAATTTTAATATTTTTCCGTTCTTAAAATGTGTATACTTTTTTGGCACTCTGTATTTTTGTGTACAGTGCAGGGAATCATCTATTTTTTCCACATGGAAAGCATCAAATCTCAAAATCTTGTATTAAAGAGTTTATCTTTCCTTTAATTATTCATAATGCAAATTCTACTACTTACAAAGGACATATACATGAGTTCATTTCAGAGCTCTATGTTTTGTTCTTTAAGTCTATTATTTGTCTATCTTTTTTTGTTTTTTTGAGTTGGAGTCTCACTCTGTCACCCAGGCTTGAGTGCAGTAGTATGCTCACAGCCACCGCAACCTTGACCGGCTGGGCTCAGGCGATCCTTCCAAGTAGCTGGAACCAAAGATGTGCGCCACCATATCTGGCTGATTTTATGATTTATTGTAGGGATGAGGTCTTGCCAAGTTCCCCAGGCTGGCCTCAAACCCCTGGGCTCAGGCAATCCTCTCACCTCAGCCTCCCAAAGTACTGGGATTACAGGCGTGAGCCACCAATGCCCGACCTTTTTTTGGTTTTAGAGATAAAGTCTCACTCTGTCACCCAAGCTGGAATGTAGTGGTGTGATCATAGCTCACTGCAGTCTCAAACTCCTGGGCTTAAGCCATTCTCTTGCCTTAGCCTCCCAAGTATGCCACTATGCTGCGTAATTTTTCATAATTTTTTGTAGAAATGAGGTCTTGCTATGTTGCCCACCCAGGCTCATCTTTAACTTCTGGCCTCTAGCCTCAGCCTCCCAAAGCACTGGGATTATAGGTGTCAGTCACTGTGCTTGGCCTGCCACACTCTTTTAATTACTATAGTGCTATAGTATGAATATTTGTCTTCCCCTCAAAATTCCTACATTGAAATCTTATCCCTAGGTAACAGTATTAGGAAGTGGGATCTTTGGGAGGTGATTAGTATTCTTCTAAAAAGAGACCATATTATTGGCCATATTTTATGGTTCTTCACAACAGAATTTACAAATTAAATATAAGTAAAACAAATGCCATTCATGTTAACACTAATTTAAAGTGATAAGTGACACTTAGTTGAAGCTAACTGAAAACCACGATGTGAACATTATATTGAATACAAATATTATTTTTAATTCACTAAGTCTACACTATCATGATAATTTGATTATGCTACCATTTTTCTTTTTGAATACTATAAAAGTTTTTTTCATAATGTATGGTAAACTCACTAGCGCATTCAATTAATGCAAACAATAACTTATATTTTAAAGCCATCTTTAGCCTTTTCTTTTCTTTTCTTTTTTTGAGTTGGGGTCTCACTCTGTCGACCAGGCTGGAGGGCAGTGGCTTGCTAATGGCCACTGCAGCCTCGACCTGCTAAGTTCAGGTGATCCTTCTACCTCAGCCTTCCAAGTAGTTGGAACTACAGGCATGTGCCACCATATGTGGCTAATTTTTTGATTTTATTGTAGAGATGAGGTCATGCCACGTTTCCCAGGCTTGTCTTGAACCGGTGGGCTCAGGCAATCCTTTCACCTAGACCTCCCAGAGTGCTGGGATTATAGTGAGCCACCATGCCAGGCCTAACCTTTTCTTATTAGCTTCTCATGCCAAAATGCAATCACAAACACATGTCAATGCAGCTTATAAAAATGAATCACAGTACTTTTATGAGGTATGAACACAGATGATACTGAATACGCTTATGATTCTTTTAATTATAAAATAAAATTTAAAAATTTCTCATAGGCAATTCTTAGATCCTTCAAACTACATCCATATACCTACCCATGAACACCTAAGCCTATACTAAAGAAACATTACTTTATACCATTTCTTGGTATTTCTATCCATTCATCATTCATTTTATAGACATTACCAATCACCTATCAAGTGCCAATCCAGGCACTGTGCCTGGAACAGAAGCTTATAGCAGGGGCATAGAAAACAGTAACAAAAATCATTCAGATCAATTACAATGCAGTGTGTTAAGTACCATGATAGAAGAAGAGACAAGGTATAATCACAGCAAAGAGAAAGAATTCTTTAATCCAGACTGGGAAGTAGCAATGACGCAGGGAGAATTTCTTAAGGATACCAAATCTTTAAGGAAGGTGGAGAGAGAAAGTAGCAGAATGCTAAGAAATTATTATTTCTTTTTTGAGTTGGAGTCTCACTCTGTCGCCCAGACTAGAGTGCAGTGGCCGCTCCCGGCCACCATAGCCTCGACCTGCTAGGCTCCGGCGATCCTTGTGCCTCAGCCTTCCAAGCAGCCGGAACTACAGGCATGCGCGCTACCACGCCTAGCTAATTTTTGATTTATTGTAGAGATGAGGTCTCGCCAAGTTGCCCAGGTGGGTCTCGAACCCGCGGGCTCAGGCAATCCACTCACTTCAGCCTCCCAAAGGCGTGGGATTACAGGCTGAGCCACCGAGCCAGGCTGCTAAGAAATTATTATACAACTTGTTCTTCCAGGCCACTAACTCAATTTTCAAAAGGAACCAACTTCTTCAGTTCACTTACTCAGTATCAGAATTTGAGTATCATGTTTAGCTCAAATGAATCTTTTTTTTTTTTTGAGTCAGAGTCTCATTGTGTCGTCACCCAGGCTGGAGTGGATTAGCTTGTGTATGACTACTACTAGCATGTATATGACTACTACAGTCTCAACCTGCTGGGCTCAGGCAGTCTTTCCACCTCAGTTTTCCAAGTAGCTGGAACTACAGGCATGCACTGCTACCATACCCGGCTAATTTTTTTTTTTTTATTTATTGTAGAGACGAGGTCTTGCCAAGCTGCCCAGGCTGGTCTTGAACCACTAGGCTCAAGCAATTCTCTCGCCTCTGCCTCCTAAAGCGCTGGGATTAATGGCATGAGCCATCATACCGGGCCCCAAATCAATCTTTTTTGTGCTCTATTAAAATCTCTTTAGTGGTTACATTTTGAAATTTGCTAACTCCCAAAAGACCCCTTTAAGACTATATTCTTTCCATTCATTCAACATAGTAGACTTTTGTGACAATTGTTGGCTTTTTAAAAAGCCAATAAAATTTAGCAGGGGGTGGAGGGGGAGTCTACAAACAACTTTAGTGACACTAAGATCAGTAAGTTCTGTTGGTCGGGTTCGGTGGCTCAGTCTGTAATCCCGTGCTTTGGGAGGCCAAGGTGAGTGAATTGCCTGAGGTCACGGGTTCGAGACCCGCCTGGGCAACTTGGCAAGACCTCATCTCTACAATAAATAAAAAAAAATTAGCCGGGCGTGGTAGCGCGCACCTGTAGTTTCAGCTACTTGGAAGGCTGAGGCGGAAGGATCGCTGGAGCCCAGCAGATCGAGGCTGCGGTGGCTGGGAGCGGCCAGTGCACTCCAGTCTGGGCGACAGAGTGAGACTCCAACTCAAAAATAAATAAAATAAGTTCTGTTAACCTACTATCATCAGACCAGTTGACAATTGCTTCCTTACTTTTTTTATAGTTTTAACATCTAGGTATGCGTAAATAATAGCTTGTTTCTGCCTAATTTGACCTTAGTATAAATGAAACTATACCATATATTCATATATGTATGTATGTAAATATTCCTTTGTGCTTTCAATCAATATTTTGTGAGATTTATCTGTGTTGTTGAATTTAACTGAAATATATGGGTTTTGTTTGCTATCTGGTATTCCAAAATGCTACAATTTATCTATTTTCCTGTATTAAAATATCTGAGTTTTCTCCTAATTTTCATTACTCTGATCAATGATGCTGTCAAAATTATCTTCCATTGGTCTTGCTGCACATATGCAAAAGTTTCTCAGGGTTAGAAGCCTAGAGGTGAAATCACTAGATCACAGAGTGTACATAGTAAACTGGATTTTTTTAAAGAGTTGCACCAACCAACCTTCAAACTAACAATATATGCGAGCTCCCATCATGCCACAATCTTGCTATCGATGAACTTTAAAATTTCTGCTACATACTCATGCAAGTTATTAACTTTTTGTCTCCCAATTCCAAACCTACCATTCCTTTCCTCACTTTGTGATACTGGAGTAAGACCCTGCAAGCTCTAATTTCCCTTGGCTCAATGTTAGACCCTGCCGACAGAGGGCCCTGGAGTGACACCAAAACACTGAAAGAGGGAATATGAGTATATATTATTCTGGTGTTCAGTTCTCAAGTGGATGTGCACACAGGGGTGCATACAGGTATCGTGGTAGTAGAGGGCTGCTTGTGCAGCTCAGTCGTGGATCTGTCCCAGCCTGTGTCTACATGGCAGACAACATGTTCCTGCAGCAATCCACTCTTTCCTTAGGTCTGGATCTCAGCTGGAAGGGAGGGAGGCAGGCGCCTTATTCACGTTTCCCTCAGGTCCAGAGGCAGTAACTGCTTTCTGCAGACACTATACTATCACACCTTAGAATCCTTTTAATGCTTTTAGTAGTTAGCCACCTTACACCCACTTAGCAATTCTTTATATTAAATTTTCCCTAAATTACTGGTGTGTAGGTTTTCTCTCCTGACTGGAACCTGCCTTGTACAGCATGTAATGATACATCTCAGCAGTTCTAGGGCTATATGACATATGATATCACAAGAGACTGAATGCAGGAACAGGTAAAAGAGTTCACCCAGGTGCCATTAAGACAGATATTAAAGAGATCTATAAGAATGCAAAACAATACCTTTGTTCTCAACAAGTATTTTTTAATATGCTTTTCATTAAAAGGTTATTTATATTTGTCTCAAAAATGATTAGTATTTAAATCACTTCTCAGTTTTAACTTCTAAGATAAGTGCCAGACAAAATATTAAGCTTTTGTCTTTTTCTTACTAACTTGTAATTATATATTCTAAATATGAACCCTTTGTTGGCTGTATTACGAGTGTTTTCTCCCACTTTGTAGCTTGTCTTTCACTCTCTTTATGATGTCTTTTGATAAATGGAAGGTCTTGATTTTAATGTAGCTAAATTTATCAATCTAATGAGGAAAGATCATAGATACTCCCTCCTCCCCACTCCCAAATACTGACACAGGGTTTCGCTATGTTACCTAGGCTGGTTTCAAACTCCTGGGCTCAGGCAAACCTGTCTTGGTCTCCCAAAATGCTGAGAGTATATGTGTGAGCCACCATGCCTGGCTGAGATATTTTACTGTATTGTCTTCAAAAAGACATACAGTTCTTTCATATTTAAGTCTTTAATATGGAACTAGTTTTTGTGTACAGTATTAAAAGGATCTAATCTAATTTGCTTTTTCTATATAAAAAGTCAATTGTACAAAATTATTTATGAAAAAAATTCCTGGCCAGGCTTGGTGGCTCAGCCTGTAACCCTGCGCTTTGGGAGGCTGAGGTGAGTGGATTGCCTGAGACCGTTTGAGACCCACCTGGGCAACTTGGCGAGACCTCATCTCTACAATAAATCAAAAAATTAGCCAGGTGTGGTAGCGTGCACCTGTAGTTCCAGCTACTTGGAAGGCTGAGGTGGAAGGATCGCTGGAGCCCAGTGCAGCCACTGCACTCCAGTCTGGGCGACAGAGTGAGACTCCAACTCAAAAAAAAAAAGACAAAAGAAAAAAAATTCCTTTTTCCACTAGCTGCAGTGTCATACATAGATCAAGTATACTTTGTGATGCTGGAGCAAGACTCTGCAAACTAATTTCTCTTGGCTCAACATCAGACCCTGTCAATAGAGGGCCCTGGAGTGAGCTGAGAAACTGAAAGAGGGAATATGAGTATGAATTCTGGTGTTCAGTTCTCAAGCACACATACACATTTGCATATGTGCACACACAGGAGTCCTGGCAGTGGAGGGCTGCACATGTAGTTCAAAGCAATATATATACTGGTCTATTTCTAGACTTTCCATTATGTTCCACTGGTTTCTATGGCTATCCCTGGGCCAATACTATACTGCTTTATTTATCTTGGTTTTTTTCCTTTTTTTTTGAGTTGGAGTCTCACTCTGTTGCCCAGACTGGAGTGCAGTGGCCGCTCCTGGCCACTGCAGCCTCGACCTGCTGGGCTCTGGCGATCCTTCCACCTCAGCCTTCCAAGTAGCTGGAACTACAAGCGCGTGCTACCACGCCCGGCTAATTTTTTATTTATTGTAGAGATGAGGGCTCACCAAGCTGCCCAGGTGGGTCTTGAACCCGCAGGCTCAGGCAATTCACTCACGTCAGCCTCCCAAAGCCTGGGATTACAGGCTGAGCCACCAAGCCCGGCTTATCTTGGTTTTATAATAAGTCTTTATATCTGATTGATCAAGTCCTTCTACGGTGTTATTCTTCAAGAGTTTCTTGTCTTCTTTTATTTAATGGAGGGGAAGGGTAGTTTCTCTACACGTCCATAAAATTCAGAGTCATTTGCAAAAATAGGAAAAGAAACCCTAATGAGATCTTAATTAAGATTGTACCAGATTTATAAATCGATTTAGGAAGAACAGACACTGATAAATATTGAGTCTTCTCTATCTACAAAGATTTACTTAGGTTTTCTACAAGGTTTCTTAATTATGTTTTAAAATTTTTTCCAAAGTCCAGCTTAGGTCAAATAAGGTGCCACTCTGCTTTGTTTCAGTTCTCATACTATTATATAAGTGTCCCTTTAGTAGTCTATTTGGTGCCATGTTTCTTTGGATCTGAGGGAATTTTGTTGATGATTTCATTGTTTAAAAATGGTCTTCAAGAATAGTGATGAACGCTTTCTAGTGCTCCTGAGTATAAGAAAGCTATGATATACACGTATGCCTTATGAAGAAAGTATGTATGTTAGATGAACTTTGTTTAGGAATTAAAGTGTTGTTGGCCATGAGCTCAATTTTTAACGAGCCAACAATACACATTAAATAGTCATTAAATGGAAATACTCATAAAATTAGGTTATTACATCCAGCAATTGGTAGAAAATGTTGTGTGCAGGGGCTGACAGGAACCCAACCCTCTATTTCCCCTAGGAGCCATGATTTAGTACTCGCTACTTCAGTGTTCACAGCAAATTTTTTTTTTTTGAGTTGAAGTCTCACTGTTACCCAGGTTGGAGTGCAGTGGCACGTTCATGGCCACCACAGCCTCGACTTACTGGCCTCAGGTGATCCTTCCACCTCAGCCTTTCTCATAGCTGGAACTACAGGAGCACATAACCATGCCTAGCTGATTTTTTGATTTGTAGTAGAGATGAGGTCTCATCAAGTTGCCCAGGCTGGCCTCGAACCTGTGGGCTCTGGCAATCCTCTTGTCTCCGCCTTGCAAAGTGCTGGGATGATAAGCGTGAGCCACCGGCATTTCACGGCAATTTTACAAAACATAATTACCGTAAATAACAAAAATACACTGTATTTCTTTTTTTTCAGTATAAATAATTAGTTAAAATGCTTTCCATTTTCTTACTTTGTTCTTGGTATGCGGTTAAGATAATTAATTTTGTTACAATGATTTGAGTCTAGCAACCTTGCTATAAAGCCTCTTAAAAAATTTATCTGGCTCAGCCTGTAATCCCACGCTTTGGGAGGCTGAAGTGAATGGATTGCCTGAGCCTGCGGGTTCGAGACCCGCCTGGGCAACTTGACAAGACCTCATCTCTACAATAAATCAAAAAATTAGCTGGGCGTGGTAGTGCATGCCTGTAGTTCCGGCTACTTGGAAGTCTGAGGCGGAAGGATCGCCAGAGCCCAGCAGGTTGAGGCTGCGGTGGCCAGGAGTGGCCACTGTACTCCAGTCTGGGCAACAGAGTGAGACACCAACTAAAAAAAAAAATGTATTTGGCTGGGCGCGGTGGCGCATACCTATAATCCCAGCACTATGGGAGGCCAAGGTGAGAGGACTGCCTGAGCCCATGGGTTTAAGACCAGCCTGGGCAACTTGGTGAGACCTCATCTCTACAATAAATCAAAAAAATTAGTTGGGCGTGGTGGCGTATGCCTGTAGTTCCAGCTACTTGGAAGGCTGAGGCAGAAGGATCACCTGAACTCAGCAGGTCGAGGCTGCAGTGGCTGTGAACATGCTACTGCACTCCAGTCTGGTGACAGAGACTCTAACTCAAAAAAAAAAATACAAAAAATTTATCTGTAGATTTTTTTGGATTTTCTATGTATAGAATTATGTCATCTGCAATTAATGACAATTGGGTTCCTTTTATTTTTTTCTTCTCCAATCTTTTCATTTGCAATGTTTATTTCTTTTTCTTGCCTTCCTGCTTTGGTTAGGAACTCCATTACAAAGTACTGATATCATTCTTGTTTTGTTCCTCTTATGTAACATATGCTAAAGATAGCCAGGCATGGAGGCTCATGTCTGTAATCCCAGCACTCTGGGAGGCAGAGGAGAGAGGATTGGCTAAGCCCAGGGGTTTGGGACCAGCGTGGACAACTGGCAAGACCTCGTCTCTACAGTAAAAAAAAAAAAATTAACCGGGCCTGCTGGCATGCACCTGTAGTTCCTACTACTTGGAAGGCTGAGGCAGAAGCATTACCCGAGCCTAGTAGGTAGAGGCTGTGGTGGCTGTAAGGATGCCTGCACTCCAGCCTGGGTGACTGAGAGAGACTCCAACTCAAAAAAAAAAAAAAAAAAAAAAAATTTGCTGAAGGTTTTTATTTTGGAAGAAGTTCCTTTCTATTCCTGGCTTCTTTAATAAGGGATGGAATTTTAACTCACTTTTTAAAAATACGTCTTTTGAGATATTATTGTTCTTTTAATTTCTAAGAATAGCAAATTATATTATTTTTCAACATTAAACCACAAAGCCAAAATTCCATTTCTGGGATAATCCTTACATAGTAACGATGTATTATCCTTATTATGTTACACTAGATTTACGTTTTTTGTTTGTTTTTCTTGCATCTACATTCACAAGTTAAGATCGATCTATAATTTTCCTTTCTCATGCTTTCCTTATTGGGTTTTGGTGTCAAGGTTATGTCAACTTAATTAAGATGAATAGGGGAGAATTCCCTTTTTCTTTTCTCTGAAAGACTGTATATACAATTAGAATAATTTTTCCTTCAATATTTGGTAGCCTTGCTGGTGAAGGGTCTAGGTCAGGGACGTTCTTATGGGAAAAGTTTAGGCTCCTGATTGAATTTACTCAATAGTTATAGGATTATAAGAACCTTGATTTTTTTTTTTTTTTTTGAGTCAGAGTCTCACTCTGTCACCCAGTTTGGAGTGCAGTGGCAAGTTCATAGCTACCACAGCCATGGCGTGCTGGGCTCAGGTGATCCTTCTGCCTCAGCCCTCCAAGTAGCTAGCACTATAGGCATGCACAACCACACCCACCTAATTTTTTGATTTATTGTAGAGATGAGGTCTCCCCAAGTTGCACAGGCTGGTCTCGAACCCCTGGACTAAGAAAATCCTCTCACCTCCACCTCCCCAAAGTGCTGGGGTTATAGGTGTGAACCACCTCAACCCGGCAAGTCCCAATTTTTAAAAAACATTTTAGTTACTTGTATTTTTTATTTTCAAATTCTTTGGTATAAAGCTGTTCATATTATCTTTTACTTATGGTCTGTAACATAATGCAATAATGTTCGCTTTCTACATTCCTAATACTGTTTCTGCCTTTTCTTTTTTGTCATGATCAATCTCATCTAAAGTTTATCAATTTTAGGCCAGGTGCAGCTGCTCAGGCCTATTTGTAATATCAGCACTTTGGGAGGCTGAGGTGAGAGGACTGTCTGAGCCCAAGGGTTCGAGACCAGCCTGGGCAACTTGGCGAGACCATGTCCCTACAATAATTCAAAAAATTAGGGCAACCCCTTCGGCTCCCCTACCACTGTGGGAGCTTTTCTGTCCTCTCAATAAATCCTGCTTTCAAAAAAAAAAATTAGCTGGGTGGGTGTGTTGCCATGCGCTTATAGTTCCAGCTACTGGGGAGACTAAGGCAGAAGGATCACTGAAGCCCAGCAGGTCGAGGCCATGAGTGTGCCATGAATGGGCACTCCAGACTGGGCAACAGAGTGAGACTCTAACTCAAAAAATAAATATATAAATAAATAAGTATACAAACAAATAAATCTTATCAATTTTATTTTCTTGTTGAACCCTTCTGTTTTACGTTTGTTTGTTTGGTCTTGTGGCCATTTTTCCTCCGACTTTTTTTTAAATTACTGTAAAATACACATAACATAAAATTTATTATCTTGACCACTTTTAAGTGGCATTGCATTCATTTATTAGCTAATGAATAGTTCAGTGGCATTATGTACATTCATATTGTTGTGCAACCATCACCACCATCCATATTTCCAGAAAGAACTCACTTCCTCTTGCAAACCTGAAACTCTATACTCATTAGACAACTTCCCATTCCCTGCTCCCCTATACCAACCCCTGGTAAACACTGTTCTACTATTTGTTTCTATTAATTTGACTACTCAAAGTGCCTCACTATATATTTGTCTTTTACTTCATGAGATTCTGCTCTTATTATATTTTCCTTCCTTTCTTTGGTTTGTTTTGCTCTTCTTTTCAAATTTCTTGAGATGGATACTTAGCTCATTAATTTCTTTGAGCACTTTTATGTTTGTTTATAGGGACTTTATGTAAATTAGTCTATTTAATTTTCACAACATCCCTAACAGACAAGATATACTATTATTCTCATTTTACAGATGGGAAAATGGAAGAATCAGAAAGTTTAATGACTATTCTACCAAGTGGTAGATACAGGATTTAAATCCAGGAAACATGAATGCAAAGCTTGCATTCTTAACCTCTAATCTCTGCTGTTTCCCAAGAAAAAAGAAAAACTCCAGGAAGAAAAATTCACAAATATTTAAATTTGTTAAGTCACAAAAGCAATAGAAAAATATATTTTATTATTTATTTATTTATTTATTTATTTTTGAGTTGGAGTCTCACTCTGTCGCCCAGACTGGAGTGCAGTGGCCGCTCCCGGCCACCGCAGCCTCGACCTGCTGGGCTCCGGCGATCCTTCCGCCTCAGACTTCCGAGTAGCCGGAATTACAGGCATGCGCTACCACGTCCGGCTGATTTTTTGATTTATTGTAGAGATGAGGTCTCGCTGCCCAGGCGGGTCTCGAACCCGCGGGCTCAGGCAATCCACTCACCTCAGCCTCCCAAAGGCACGGGATTACAGGCTGAGCCACCGAGACCGAAAAATATATTTTAAAGAATGACAGCAGGCCGGGCACAGTGGCTCATGCCTATAATCCCAGTACTTTGGGAGGCCGAGGTAAGAGGATTGCCTGAGCCTACAGTTTTGAGACCAGCCCTGGCAAATTGGTGAGACCTCATCTCTATAATAAATTAAAAAATTAGCCAGGCATGGTGGCGCGTGCCTGTAGTTCCAGTTACTTGGAAGGCTGAGGTGGAAGGATCACCTGAGCCTAGTAGGTCGAGCCTGCGGTGACCAGGAGCATGTTGCTGCCCTCCAGCCTGGGTGACAGAGTGAGACTCCAACTCAAAAAAAAAAACAACAAAAAAAAACATGACAGCAGTGCTTTGGTAACATTAATTTGTTAATAATTATAGCAGGCCAGGCTTGGTGGCTCAGCCTGTAATCCCAGAGCTTTGGGAAGCCTAGGTGAGTGGACTGCCTGAGCCCGCAGGTTCAAGACCTACCTGGGTAACTTGGCGAGACCTCATCTCTACAATAAATCAAGAATTAGCCTGGCATGGTAGCACGCGCCTGTAGTTCCAGCTACTTGGAAGGCTGAGGTGGAAGGATCATCAGAGCCCAGCAGGTCGGTGGCCAGGAGCGTGCCACTGCACTCCAGTCTGGGCAATGGAGTGAGACTTCAACTCAAAAAACAAAACAAAACAAAATAATAATAATAATAACAATAATAGCAGAGGAATAATCCTCCTCCTCATTATCACAACAGCTAACACTTACTAATTATTAATGATATGCCAGTCACTGTTCTAAGTCCTTTCTATGTATTACTAACTCATTTATTTACCACCTGTGAATTAGGTACTATTATTGGTTCCATTATATATATAAGAAAAATAAGGCTAATTGTATTTGCTAAAGTTATAAAGTTGGGAGATGACAGAGCCAGAATTCAAACCCACGCATACAGGCTTCAGAGCCTATGGTCTTAAACCATTCTTTCTCTGGACATCTGCATATGTAGTCTGAAGTGAGTGAAAAAGATAACAGAAACTGAGACACTAGTTAGGAGAAACTGAGACACTAGTTTGTAGTTAGAAAATTAAAAGGCAGAGAGAAAGGAAGAAAAAGTATTAACATTAGAGTTAGCCTCTGGTAAATGACTAAGAAATGAAGAAAATAAAAAATTAAGCACTACTAAAGGACCATTATAAGACGAAAAATGTAAGTTAGGTTTAGGAGGGCTATTTGGCCCTAATCCTTTGCTTATGGTCTATAACACAGTGTAATAATATCCACATTCCACATTCCTAAGACTGGAAAAAATAAACTAAAATGTGATAAAAGGAACTGAAATAACTGGATAAATATTTGGAAAAAAAGTTTTCCAACCTGTCTGAAATCCCAAGTTCCCCTGTTCAGGAACAGAAATAGTAGAATAGAAATAATAGAGGACTAAGAGAAAAATCTGGGTTCTAGTCTCAGTTCTTTTATTAAAACATTTTACTTTGGGCAATTTCTTTTTTTTCTTTTTTTTTTTTCTTCTTATTTCTCTAGGAAAAAAACTTTGGGAAATTTCTTAACTACTCTGCACCTCAGTTTTTCTCATTTTGTAAAAACGAATAACAAAATCTAATCTATTCGTCTGCAGAATTGTGTGTGTGTGTGTGTGTGTGTGTGTGTGTATTCCCCACCCCCACTCCAGTCAGAGTCTCATTCTGTCGCCCAGTCTGGAGTGCTCATGGCCACCAAAGTCTCAGCCTGCTGGGCTCAGGCAATCCTTCCACCTCAGGTTCTGAAGTAGCTGGAACTACAGGTGTGTGCTACTATGTCCAGCTAATTTTGATTTATTGTAGAGAAGAGGTCTCACCAAGTTTCCCAGGCTGGTCTCGAACAACTGGACTCAGGCAATTCTCTTGCCCCTACTTCCCAAAATACTGGGATTACAGGCATGAACCACCATGCCTGGCAAAACTGGTTATATTTATACAGCAATTTTCAACTTATACTATAGCTTACTTTTATATATATTGTAGGAGTAGAACTTTATACAAACATAAGGCATATAAGTGTTTCAGGTATTCTGAGCTGAATATCATCATATTACAATAAAGTAGTGATTTCTGGAAAGTAAAGGCATGGTCAAAAGTCTCTCAGGATCCAAGATGTCTGTGCTGAGACACATTCTTTTATATCATTCTCCTTTTCTTTCTCTAACAAATTCTTTTTTGTTTTTTAGTTGGTGTCTCACTCTGTCACCCAGGTTGTAGTACAGTGCCATGCAGGCTCATGGCCACCACAGCCTCGATCTGCTGGGCTTCTGCGAGCCTTCCACCTCAGCCTTCCAAGTAGCCGGAACTAGAGGTGCACACTACCAAACCCAGTTAATTTTTGAATTATTGTAGAGATAAGGTCTCGCCAAGCCGCCCGGGCTAGTCTTGAACCCGAGGGCTCAGGCAGTCCACTTGCCTCGGCTTCCCAAAGTGCTGGGATTAGAGGCTGAGCCAACGAGCTAGGCCATGAATTCTTTTTTAAAACAACAGTGAGACTCCAATTAAAAAACAAAAACAAAAAAAACAAAAACAAAAATAAACCGAAAAAATTTATGAGTAGATAAAGGTATAGTGGTACTAGTACAGAAGTAACAGTTAAATCCATGAGTCAGTCTTTGAGAGAAAGAGTATAAAGAAAGAAGAGCCAGGCGCAGTGGCTCATGTCTGTAATCCCAGCACTTTGAGAGGCGGAGGCGAGAGAACTGCTTGAGTCTAGGGGTTCGAGACCAGCCTGGGCAACATAGGGAGACCTCATCTCTACAAAAAAAAAAATCAGCCCGCCTGTAGTTCAGCTACTTCTAAGCACAAGCGTGCTGCTACACTATAACCTGGGTGACAGAGTGAGACTCCAACTAAAAACCAAACCAAAACAAAACAAAAAACAACAGCAACAAAAAACAAGAAGAAAGTGGGGGGAAGGGTTGGCAGTAAAATCAGAAAATGAGACAAGAAATTACCAAATGTTAACTTCCAGATGATTTCAAGACTTTCTTTACTAACCAGTGAGCATCCCAGAGGTCATGAGCAATCCTTCTTATAGTGGGATGACTTCACAGTACAGGTTAAGCACCCTTTATCTGAAATGCTCAGAACTAGAAGCATTTCGAATTTTGGATTTTTTTCAGATTTTGGAATATCTGCATTATCCTTAATGGTTGAGCATCTCTAATCCGACTCCTATTAGCATTTCCTTTGAACATCATGTCAGTGCTCAAAAAATTTCAGATTTTGGAACATTTTGGATTTGGATTTTCTTTCTTTTTTTTTTTATTTAAGAAAGCAGCATTTATTGAGAGGACAGAAAAGCTCTCACAGTGGGAGGGGTCCTGAAGGGGTTGCCCCGGATTTGGATTTTCATATTAGGGATACTCAACCTGTACCAAGCTTACTGTTTCCCCCAAATCTGTCATGACATCTCTTCCCAATAAAGATCATACATACAATTCGAATTCTCTCTACACCCTTAAGAGTCAATAAAATCACATTAAGCTCTTCTATGACAACTAGTGTAAATAAATTCATTTTTTCACAAGTAACTGCTTTTTTACAAAAGCCTAGGATAGCGACAGAATTTCAGAAAGTTCCACCCAGATCACAGATAAACCTACTCTTATACCGACCTGACATAATACAAGCAAACTGCCAGTTCTTAGAGGGATTCTTCTACAATTTATGTATAACTTATTGAAAACATTGCTAGTGGTAACTAGTCCATAGCTTCCCAAGTGATAACTCAACTCTGATGTTCATAAAGATGCTTTGTACTCCAGTGTTTCTACTATTCTCTTCCCACAATACTGTACATTTAGAAAAATTGGCATTTTTGTCCCTTTGCTAGGATCTCCAGGCCACAAATGGCAAACGCCATAAGGTTGGTTTAACCTTCACTTACACTCTTCCCTCTCACACACATATTTCTCAACAATAAAAACCAGTACATCAGCCAGGCATGGTGGCTCACAGCTGTAATTCCAGCACTTTGGGAGGCCAAGGCGGAAGGACTGCTGGGGCCCAAGAGTCTGAGACCGGCTTAGGCAACATAAAACAAGACCTTGTCTCTATGAAAAATAAAAAATTAAGCTGGGTGTGATAGTATGCACCTGTAGTCCTAGCCACTCAGAAGGCTGAGGTGAAAGGATCACCTGAGCCCAGAAGGTCGAAGCTGTGGAGAGCTGTAATCATGCCACGGCACTCCAGCCTGGGTGACAGAATGAGACCACAATACAAACAAACAAATAAATAAATAAATAACTAGTATATCGACTTTTCTTTAAAACTTAAAAAAATATATTTAGCTCTTTTTAGAGATAGAGGTCTTGCTATATTGCCCAGGCTGGTCTCAAACTCCTGAGCTAAAGCAATCCTCCTGCCTTGGTCTTCCAATGTACTGGAATTACAGTGTGAGCCACTGAGCCCGGTCATGACTAGTACATCTAAAACAAGATTTCCGAGTTCCTGATCCATGGAATTTCAAACAAGAGAAGGAAAAGATACACTGAAATGTAGTAACGGGAACTGAAATAACTGAATACATATTTAGAAAAAAAATTTCCCAACTTATTTTATCCGAAAGCCCTCATTTCCCTCTTTGGTCATATCATGGTCGTATGGCCATGAGTCTACCCTGTACCAACTTTTAATCAAGTGAAATCAAGTAACACCTTAGAGAAATTAAAGGAATAAAATCAGTGCCATAAAACAGAAGTCTCTAATACGCTGTCCATGGCTCAAATTTAGTCATCAGTTTACTCGCCAGCAATGTTTTTAAAAATCTGACTTAACTTCTCACATATAGAAACTGGGAGACTTCATATAAAAATTCAGATTTCTAACCTAGCTTAAAAAATGAGAAAAGTCTCAGCATATGTTAAGATAGGGCTCACAAGACTAGATGCGATAGCTCAGGCTATAATCCCAGCACTTTGGGAGGCTGAGGTGAGAGGACTGCCTGAGCCCAGGGGTTCAAGACCAGCCTGGGCAACTTGGTGAGACCTCATCGCTTCAATAAATCACAAAAACTAACTGGGTGTTTTTGGAAGGCTGAGGTGGAAGAATAACCTGAGCCCAGTAGGTTGAGGCTGCGGTGGCCATGAGTGTGACACTGCACTCTAGACTGGGCAACGAGAGTGACACTCCACCTCAAAAGGGGGGGGGTCACATTTCTTCATGTCCATAAGCCTAGGGCTGAGTAACCACTGCCCCTTTTAAGTGGGCTCTTCTCACACTCAACCCACTTCACCATTGATGTTACCTGCCTGGAAATTATCGACATCTACCCCTCCTGAATTAAGAGAATTAGATGAACAGCCTTAAGTTGAGAAAAAATAATTCACAAAAGAGGAAGTGGTGTGGTTAAGATGGGCCTGTTTAGGAAATACTTAAGCTTTTATTTTAATATTCTCTCATTTACCATATGCTTTATAAATAATTACCATATACTTTAAAAATAAATATTGTTTCACTAAAACAGTTTTGTATTAATGCTCTATTATTGTTTTAAGGTAAATTTTGATAACTTGTAGGGAAAATTTAACCTTACTATTTATTTATTTATTTATTTTTGAGTTGGAGTCTCACTCAGTCGCCCAGACTGGAGTGCAGTGGCCACTCCCGCCCACTGCAGCCTCGACCTGCTGGGTTCCCGTGATCCTTCCGCCTCTGCCTTCCAAGTAGCCGGAACTACAGGCACGCACTACCACACCCAGCTAATTTTTTAAAAAATTTATTGTAGAGATGAGGTCTCGTCAAGTTGTACAGGTGGGTCTTGAACCCGCGTGCTCAGGCAATCCACTCACCTCAGCCTCCCAAAACGTGGGATTACAGGCTGAGCCACTGAGCTTGGCTCTTACTATTCTTTTAAAAAGTTATCTTGTAGCGCGCGCCTGTAGTTCCAGCTACTTGGAAGGCTGAGGCGGACGGATCGCCGGAGCCCAGCAGGTCGAGGTTGCGGTGCCTGGGAGCAGCCACTGCGCTCCAGTCTGGGCGACGGAGTGAGACTCCAACTCAAAAAAAAAAAAAGTTATCTTGGATATTAATCCTTCCACATAAAATCCTAATGAGATTTTGACTGGGATTATAATTTATAGATTACATATTGGGCAATAAATGTATTTTTAACAATATCAAATATATTTTTGGCCAGGCACAGTGGTTCATACCTATTATCCCAGCACTTTGGTAGACCAAGGTGGGAGAATTGCTTGAGCCCAGGAGTTCGAGACCAACCTGGGCAACAGAGCGAGAACTTATCTCTACAAAAATAAATTACCCAGGCAGGTTGGCACACATCTGTACTCCCAGCTACTGAGGAGGATGAGGTGGGGGGGATCATCTGAACTCAGGAGATTGAAGCTGCAGTAAGACATGATTGTGCCACTGCCCTCCAGCCTGGGTGACAGAATTGAGATGGGAGGGAAAATAGTATTCGCTTTCAAAATTCTATCTCTTCATTCATTCAAATCTTAATATCTTTTAAAGTTTTAAACTTTTCTTTATAAAAGAGTTACATACAGCCGGGTTCGGTGGCTCAGCCTGTAATCCTGTGCCTTTGGGAGGCTGAGGTGAGTAGATTGCCTGAGCCTACAGGTTCGAGACCCGCCTGGGCAGCGAGACCTCATCTCTACAATAAATAAATAAAAAAAAAATCAGCCGGGCGTGGTAGCGCATGCCTGTAATTCCGGCTACTGGGAAGGCTGAGGGGGAAGGATCGCCGGAGCCTAGCAGGCGAGGAGGCTGCGGTGGCCGGGAGCGGCCACTGCACTCCAGTCTGGGCGACAGAGTGAGACTCCAACTCAAAAAAAAAAAAACAAAAACAAAATAAAAGAGTTACATACTACTTATTACACTTATTCTTAGGTGGGGCTTTTCTTTTATTTGGGGGAGAAGTATTTTTTATTTTGCAAAAGAAGTATTTTTTCCTAACTACATTTTTTTTTTTTTGAGTTGAGGCCTCACCCTGTCACCCAGACTGGAGTGCAGTGGCATAATAGCAGCTCACCACAGCCTTGAACTCCTGGGGTCCAGTAATCCTCCTGCCTTAGCCTCCTTAGTAGCTGGGACTACATGTGTGTACCACCATGTGCAGTTAATTCTTTGATTTTTTTTTTTTTTATAGAGATGAGGTCTCACTATATTGCCCAGGCTGGTCTTGAACTCCTGGGCTCAACTCAATATCCTCCTACCTCAACCTCCTAAGGTGCTAGGATTATAGACATGAGCCATCATACCCAGCCCCTAATTACATTTTTTAATTGGTTACTGCTAGCAAGCTACACTGGCTTTGTATGTTCAACTGGAATCTGGCTATTTGGCTGAATTATTTTGTTAGTTGAATCTCCTGAGTTTTGTTTTCTTTTCTTTTCTTTTTTTTTTGAGTAGAAGTCTCACTGTCTCCCAGGCTGGAGTGCAGTGGCACACTCATGGCTACCACAGCCTCAATCTGCTGGGCTCAGGTGATCCTTCCAAGTAGCTGGAACTACAGGCGTGCACCACCACAGCCAGCTAATTTTTTAATTTACTGTAGAAATGAGGTCTCACCATGTTGCTCAGGTTGGTCTCGAACCTCTGGTCTCAGGCAATCCTCGCACCTCGGCCACCCAAAGTGTTAGGATTACAAGCATGAGCCGCTGTGCCAGGTGATTCTCTTGAGTTTTCTATGTAGGCTAGGGGTTGGCAAATTACAAGCCTCAGGCCAAATCTAGTCTGCTGCCTGTTTTTGTAAACAGTCTTTTTTTTTTTTTTGAGTTGGAGTCTCACTCTGTTGCCCAGACTGGAGTGCAGTGGCCGCTCCCGGCCACCGCAGCCTTGAACTGCTGGGCTCCGGCGATCCTTCCGCCTCAGCCTTCCGCGTAGCCGGAATTACAGGCATGCGCCACCACGTCCGGCTGATTTTTTGATTTATTGTAGAGATGAGGTCTCGCTGCTCAGGTGGGTCTTGAACCCGCAGGCTCAGGCAATCCACTCGCCTCAGCCTCCCAAAGGCGCGGGATTACAGGCTGAGCCACCGAGCCAGGCTTTGTAAACAGTTTTATTGAGTACACAGTCACACCCATTTGTTTCTGTATTGTCTATAGAACTTTCTTGCTAGAATAGCATTGTTATGAGGTTGTGACACACCTCATCAACAAGGGTGCCTGCATAATGAACATTTGTATACTAACCCCGAATTGTACCCCACATATTTAAAATTAAAAAAAAAAGAGGCGGTGACAGATACTATAGGTCAAAAGGCCCAAAATACTTAACTATTGACCCTTTACAGAAAAGAGTTGCCCATTCAATGTAGGTAATGATACTACCTGCAAATAACAATTCTGTCTCTTCTAAATGTATTTCATTCATTCATTTCTAAATAAATGGGCCCTCCAACAAAATGATATAGTGATAATAACAGAGGACTTTTGTCTTGAAGGCCTTGTTTCACTGTTAAGTCTGATGTTCACCACAGGTTTTTTTCTTTTCTTTTCTTTTTAGACAGGATCTCACTCTGTCACACAAAATGGAATGCAGTGGCACAATACTGGGTCACTGCAGCTTCGACCTCCTGGACAGGGAGTCCTCCTGCCTCAGCCTCCAGAGTAGCTGGGATAACAACAGGCACGCACCACCATGCCTGGCTTTTTATTTTTATTTTTCGGTAGAGACAGGGTCTCACTATGTTGCCTAGGCTGGTCTTGAGCTCCTGGGCTCAAGTGATCTTCTGCCTCAGGCTTGCAAGGTGCTGGGATTATAGGCATGAGCCACTGTGCCCAACCTGATGCTCACTAGCAGGTTTCATTGAGCTAAAAAAAATTTCAAAGCTAAAAATTTTAATCTAGAGAACTATATGTTGTTCTAAGATCATGTCCTTCCCACTTTTTCCTCCTGTGAAACAGTGGTAGTAATACAAAGTAGTTGTTTTTCTTTTTTCTTTTGAGTTGGAGTCAAACTCTGTTGCCCAGGCTGGAGTGCAGTGACATGCTCATGGCCACCACTGCAGGCTCGACCTACTGGGCTCAGGCGATCCTTCCCCCTCAGCCTTCCAAGTAGCTGGAACTATAGAAATGTGCTACAATACCCAGCTTCTTTTCTGATTTACTGTAGAGATGATGTTTCACCAAATTGCCCAGGCTGGTCTTGAAACACTGGGCTCAGACAATCCTTTCACCTTGGCCTCCCCAAGTGATCGAATTTCAGGCTTAAGCTACCATGCCCGGCCAGTAGTTGTTTTTAATATCTTTACATGGAAAAAAAAGGGCTGAAAATCTTGTATTAATCTATGAACTAGGCCATGAAATCCAAGTCTAAGAAACATTAGGCTAAGCTTTAAACATACTATAGTGATATTTATAGCAGAAACTCTGAGATCACACAGTGTACTGCTTTTCTGACTCAAAATTAAATATGGGTTTATATAGGGAAAGAGGCAGCATAGATATTGGTAAAGTGCTACAGGACATGGGCTTTGAGATTTAGAAGGCCTGAAGTGGGAATTCTGGCTACCCATTTCCCAGGTAGCTATGAAAGCTTAGGCAATCTACTTACCTTCTCTAAGCCACAGTTCTACCTTAAAATGAAGGTAACAGTAGTACCTACTGTATAAAGTTGTTCTCAAAATTAAATAATAAAGCACTTTTATAATATTTGGTCCATTATAAGCATTCAGCAAATGGTAGATGTTTTTGTTGTTATTATATGTTATATGTATGTTATTACTTAATACATTCCTTTTTTAAATGATTTTTTAAAAATAGAGACTTAAACTATGTATATACATGGTATCACCTTACTTCCCATTATAGAAACTATCTCTAGGGGGAAAAAAAGTTTGTACTATATATATATATATATATATCAGAATCCTCCTAAACGTGGGGATGTTTATCACTTATTCAAAAAGAAGGGCCCGCAGTCAAAGTTTAGGTAATGTCATTTTGAAATTAGTATTATATCCTGGTGGTGGCTCATGCCTATAATCCCAGCACTTTGGGAGGCTGAGGTGGGAAGATCGCTTGAGGCCAGGAGTTAGAGACCAGCCTGGGCAATAAATAAAAACGTTGTAAAGCTCCCCTAAATAAACCAATTATTGATATGGCGATGTGTACTCTGAATCTTTAGAAGAAGAAAAGTATTATAAATCATTCTCCAAAAGTATTTGAGTATGAAACCCTTCTTTCTCAGATCATTACACTGTGGGAAATGCTGGCTACAAATAATTCTGTGATGAATGGAGTAAATCAATACGGGGAACATGGAGTTGAAAAATAACTTTCATTTTTCTTTACACAGATTTCATGGAGGGGTTAAGATTTCAGAAAACTCTGAACGAAGAAATAAAATGTGTTAAAAAAAAGTATCACCAGGAGATGCAGACGGCCAAGTTAGAATATACAGGAGACCAGTTTTTGAAAATGGAAGAGGTTTTATAAGAACAATGTATTAACAAGAAAGTTACAATGAACCATTTGGGCAGAATATCCTTGAATCAACAAACACATCCAACTGTTACTGTTGATACTAATGGGCAAAAAAGGGAAACCAAAATTCTCAATTTTCGAAGCTTATCCCACAGAGCAACAGAAATGTACTTACTTCACTAGAGCAGCTGCTTCAGGAAGTACATCAGCAAACGATTCACGGAATATGATTGCATTTTTCCTTTTACAGTTCTGTATGACATCATTGGCAAGGTAAAAGAGATTCAAACGGTGGGGATATGCAGCTAGAGATGACAAAAGACAATAAATAAAACCAAATGAGTCAGTCTGTACTTAGGGCAACTTAGTCCAAATACAATGTTCTAAAGACTAGAACTGCTTTTTTACATGGATATAAAAACATGATGTAATTACATGGATGGATGGACAAACAGACAACTGAACTAATGAATCAGTTTACTGAACATACTAAAAATCTTGACTATTTCAGATTAAGTTTCTATTCAAGGTACTCCTCAAGTAGATTTCTCCTTCACTTCGTAGACGTTTGGCACTTTATTTTTAAAAAAAAAAGTTCTGGAGAAGCTAAAATAGAACAAAATTATACTCCCAAACATTTGGGAAGACCAAAAAACTGAACTGGAACAACTCACTTGTTGCAGAAGCACCAAGTTAGTGGAAAGAGCAAAGGCTTTGGAATTCAATGAGAATGTAACCTTAAGCAAAGTGCTTAAGATTTATTGTAGGATGGAATATTATGCAGTCATAAAGAAGGATAAACATATGGACTTTACAGCAACTTAGACGGATTTAGAGTCTATTATACTCAGTGATCTATCATAGAAACAAAGAACAGGGTACCATATGTTCTCATTCATAAGCAGACCTTGAACAATTATCATAATACTATAAGAAAGGGACTGGCAGTAGTGGGAAACTGCCAGAGGAGGGGGGGTGGGATTGGCAGTTGAGGGAAGCTGCTGGGGGTGGGGGGACACACCTCATCAACAAGAATACCTGCATAATGAACATTTGTATACCTAACCCTGAACTGTATTCCACGTCTTTAAAATTAAAAAAAGATTTATTACAGGCAAAATCAACCAATCCAGATACTACTCAGCTATATCTAAGTCCTCTGATCAACTAGAAGGGAGGCTCTGCTGCCACTGTCATCACTAGGTGACTATCCTGGGAAGTAATACGATCCCATGCATACACCTTGGGTAAATTTCTCAAAGGCCCATAACAAGGCCCAATCCATTTACTATCTAATTGAGCAAAGCCACCTCAAGTTATGCTGGGCAATTCCAATGTTCATACGAATGATCATCACATTTTCTAGCCTCTGAGTTCCTTGATCTCAAATTCAGTGACCTCCAAGAACTACTCCTTTACACATTTTAAAATCCCCTTCTCTGACCACAACCTCCTACTCCATTATACTTATTTTCCAACTTCATCAAGATCTCAGTTCTTAACAAAGCAAGAGTCTCTACCAAAAAAAAATTTAGCTGGGCATGGTAGTGTGAGCCTGAAGTTTCAGCTACTCAGAAGGTTGAGGCCAGAGGATCACTTGAGCCCAGGAGTCTGAGATTACAGTAAGCTATGATTGCAGCCTGAGGTTACAGTGAGCTTGATGACAGAGCAAGACCCTGTTTGTTTTTTTTAAAAAAACAGAACTCGGTTCTTTATTTTCTCTAATTCTATATTATCTTCTAGTACTTGATTCTTTCGTTATCAATTCCAGAGTCTTTCACCCATTATTTAAACCATTATTTTACCAACATCATCCTAACTGGTTACCTTGCTTCTATATTTTCTAATATGCAAACATTATCCAATTATTTCTCATCTACTCTGCCAATGATTTCTCACTGTTTAATGGAAAAGCTGAAACTACTTAGCCTCCATTATGACTCGCATCCTTCAGCGAGCCATGGTCCAGCCACTGAATGCCAGAAACAGAGTGAAACACTCATCTCTAAAAATAAATAATAAATTCACAGGAAGAAAGGGGAAAGCATTCCAGAGAAAACAAGTCATAAGTAAAGGCACTGAGGAGCTGAGGAGGACTGTGAAATGATTGTCTTTTGTTTTGGAAAAGAGAGAGACTTAGGCCAGAATTTTTAATTTATTTAACAAATACAGAGCATTTTCTATGTGCTAGGGACTGTTCCAAAGAGGATACAGATATTTACTGATACTTTCTCAACAACCCTATGAGGTTGGTACTGTTATCATTCCCATTTAACAGATGGAGTGAATTATCCAAAGTCACAGCTATTATTAAGTGGTATAGCTGGGATTCAAATCTGGATGACTAAAAAAAAAAAAAACCACTCTATTTTTATTTCTGCCTGACCAGGAAGGTTTGCATGGAACAACAATGGTGAATAGACAGAGAAGACAGATTCTGGTAAGACTTAAATACTGAGCTAAAAAGTTTTAGTCCTTATTCTGTGGTCAAGAAGAAGTTGCGAAAACTTCTATAAACATATAGCAAGGAGCTTAACAAAAAGCAGTAAATAATTTTAGTGTCAGAAGTGATAACAAAAAGAGCTAATAACACCAAAAATGACCCAATCTTGTCAACAAATCAATGGCATATAATTAAATGTGTTGAGCCGGGCTCAGTGGCTCAGTCTGTAATCCTGCGCTTTGGGAGGCTGAGGTGAGTGGATGGACTGAGCCCGCGGGTTCGAGACCCGCCTGGGCAACTTGGTGAGACCTCATCTCTACAATAAATCAAAAATTAGCTGGGCGTGGTAGCGTGTGCCTGTAGTTCCAGCTATTTGGAAGGCTGAGGCGGAAGGATCGCCAGAGCCCAGGAGGTGGAGGCTGCAGTGGCCAGGAGCGGCAACTGCACTCCAGTCTGGGTGATAGAGTGAGACTCCAACACAAAAAAAAAAAAAAAAAAAAAATTAAATGTGCTGGATAGATTAAGAGAGACTCAAGGGAAACAGCAATCAGATGTAATTAATTTGTGTTCCTTGAGTGGTTATAGGTTTGGACTAACCAACTGGCTATAAGTGACATTTTGGAAACAATCAAGGAAATCTGAATGTGGTCTGAGATCAGATATGATGAAAATTTAGTGAAATGGAAATGAAGAGATCTTCAACTGAAAAACAACAGTAATTATAGAATAATATCATTTTAGGAAAAATCTGTATCTTTATTTGTTTAAAAGAGATCAGAAAGCAAAAAAAGCTAAGTTTTCACAGTACTGATCTCTAAGAGGTATATACATATATTTTTCCCCCTTTGCTTGCTTGTATTCTTATTTTTTATAATACATATTGGCAATTCCATAACAAAAAGTTATTACAGAAGTACAATCATTTTTGCCCAGAAAGGCTGATTAGTTTTCTTGAAGAATTTTGTCTTTCCATCCTGGACCTCTTCTTGGAACTCCATATTCAAATACCAACTGCCCACCCAACATCTCCTTTGGACAGCTCAAAGTCAGTATGTCCAACACTGATCTTCTGATCTTTTCTCCAAACTCTCTTCCCCTATAGTCTTCTCCATCTCAGTAAATACCATTTCTATTTCTTCTGATGGCTCCAGGAAAAATACTGAGTCATCCTTGGCTCCTATCTTTCATACTCCATGTTCAAACTATCAGCAGATTTCATTAATGGTACCTTTGACATACATACAGACATAAAGAAGTTACAAATACGGAAAAGGGGGATCTAGCAGTCCATGGTATTGAACTTAATTGGAAGTCTTGGTGTGAACTCAGTTGTATACAGAAAACATACAGATGAATAAATATGGCAGTTTGTGTGTGTGTGTACATGTATGTACATACAACGATTTCTTAGATTGTTCCACTGAAAAGGCATAGTGGCCAGGCGCGGCCACTGTAATTCCAGCATTTTGCAAGGCTGAGCCAGGAGGATGACTTGAGACTAGGAGTTAAAGACCAGTCTGAGCAACATAATGAGACCCCGTCTACACAAAAAATTTTAAAAATTAGCTGGGTGTGGTGGTGCAAATCTGTGGTCCCAGCTGCTTGGGAAGCTGAGGTGGAAGGATCACTTGATCACGAGAGGACTGCCTGAGTTTGAGACCAGCCTGGGCAACTTGGCTGTATTCTTGATATATATTTGGAGACCTCGTCTCTACGATAAATCCAAAAAAATTAGCTAGGCATGGTGGCGCATGCCTGCAGTTCCAGCTACCTGGAAGGCTGAGGTGGAAGGATTGCCTGAGCCCAGCAGGTCAAGACTGTGACAGCCATGACCGTGACACTGCACTCCAGTCTGGGTGACAGAGTGAGACTCCGAATAAAAAAAAAGAAAGAAAAAAAGAAGTAATGACATTCCAGGATCAACGAGCACACCTAGTGCCTAGATCTTAGTTTCTAAGAAAAACCAGGGAATCTTGGAGAAATGATTGATTCCAGGCCGGGAGAGAAAGTAAAAAAGTACTCTAATAACGATGTCACAAGAACACAGGGCAGGCAGTGAATGTGCTTGCTGCTGTACTGCCTGTTAGGCCCTTCACAACGTATCTTCCCATTAATTAATAAGTCCACCTTTCTCAATTTAAAAAAGAAGAAGAACATTGACACCAACTTGAAGGGTTCCCACTGGTCAAATCTATGACAAGGGAAGAATCAAAATAAATAGCAGTAATGGAATAAAACAGGAATCTATGAATACATACTGATGTCAGTAAATACATAAATGGGAGCAGGAGGATAGCCCTGCCTTATGGTCAAATTCCAACTAAAAAATGTAGAAGAAATGATGGAATTTAAAAATCAGCAATGGGCATTTATCAAAGCAAAGGCTGATTCAAGCAACAATCATCAATGAATGCCAAAGCTAGTAAGAGAAAGTTTAATGAGGAATAGGATAGTTGAAGTGTTTTAAACTATTTTCCCATAAAATACTCATTGGCTTTATAGTGGAGAAACCTGGCAACTACCATCTTAACCAAGTTATAAAAGCTAACGTGACTATTAATGGGACAGACATTATATTCCCCCAAATATATATATCAAGAATACAGAATCACTTCGATGGTATTTCTGCCCAAAACTGCATAACCAGAATTTAATAATAGGGAAATATCAGACAAACACAAGCTTATGGATAGTCTACAAGTAACTGGTCCATACTCTTTCCTAGGGTTAGAAAAAGGTTAGAAAAAACAAAGACTGAGAAACTGTCCCAAACTGAAGAAAACTAAAGAGATGTGACAGGTTGGGTGTGGTAGTCACGCCTGCAATCCCAGCTATTTGAGAGGATGAGGCAGGAGGATGGTTTGAACTCAAGAATTTGAAGCTGCAGCGGGCTATGATGGTGCCACTGCACCCTATCCTGGGCATTAGAGCAAAATCTCATCTCAAAAAAAAAAAAAAGGTTGTGAAGAGATGTGACAGCTAGACAGCTAAATGTAACACCTAATCCTGGACCTTTCAAGACCATTATTGGGAGGGACAGTTGACAAAATTCAATGAGGGTGTGTGGATTCAATGGTAGTATTGTATCATTGTTCATTCACTGATTTTGGTAGTTGTAAAGAAGTTACAGAACTGCTGCTGTGGATTGAACTGTGTCCCCCTGGTATTGCTATGTTGAGACTCCAAACTTCCATGTAACTGTATTTGGAGATGAGGTCTCTAAGGAGGCAATCAAGGTACAAAGAGGTCATAAAAGTGGGGCCTTATAAAAAACTACCGCTCCGTCCCTGTACGCCACCCACACCTAGCCTTGTGAAGACAGCAAGACAGGCATCTACAAGCCAGGAAAGAGCCCTGAGCCCTCACTAGAAACCAAAATGGGCCTTGAGCTTAGACTCTGAAGTCTCTAGAACGGTGAGAAAATCAGTTTCTGTTGTTTAAGCCACACATCCGCGGTATCTCGTTATGGCAGCCCAAGCTGACTAATACAACTGTAGAAGAAGAGTTTCCTTGTTTGTAGGAAGGTGATGCCAAAAGTACTCAAAGGACATCATGTCTGCAACACACTCTAATAGTTCAGAAAAAAAAAAGTAGCTGGGCACGGCGGCTCACGCCTACAATCCTAGCACTACGGGAGGCCAAGACGAGAGGATTGCCTGCCCAGAGGTTCGAGACCAGCCTGGGCAACCTGGTGAGACCTCGTCTCTAGAATAAATCAAAAAATTAGCTGGGCATGGTGGTACATACCTGTGGTTCCAGCTACTTGGAAGGCTGAGGTGAAAGGATCGCCTGAGCCCAAAAGGTCGAGGCTGCAGTGGTCATGAGCGTGCTACTGCACTCTAACCTGGGTGACGAAGTGAGACTCCAACTCAAAAAAAAAAAAAAAAGGCTGAGGGGAGTGGACTGCCTGAGCCCGTGGGTTCGAAACCCGCCTGGGCAACTTGACGAGACCTCATCTCTACAATAAATCAAAAAATCAGCCAGGCGTGGTAGTGCGCGCCTGTAATTCCGGCTACTTGGAAGGCTGAGGCGGAAGGATCGCCGGAGCCCAGCAGGTTGAGGCTGCGGTAGCCGGGAGCGTGCCACACTGCCCTCCAGCCTGGGTGACAGAGTGAGACTCCAACTCAAAAAAACAAAAAACAAAAAACAAAAAAAACCAAACAAAAAAACCTAAAACATACCTCCAACTTCTCTGATGAGATGATGTTCTTGTTGGGATTGAAAAACAGTATTGTGCCAGGCATGGTGGCTTACACCTATAATCTCAGCACTTTGAAAGGCCAAGGCAGGAGGATTACTTGAGACCAGCCTAGGTAACATAGCGAGACTGTCTCTACAGAAAAATTTCAAAACCGGCCAGGTGTGGTAGCATCTATCTGTAGTCACAGGTAGTCAGGAAGATGAGGGCAAAAATCGTCTAAGCCCAAGAAGTCAAGGCTGTGTGAGCGGTGATTGTGCCACTGACTCCAGCCTGAGTGACAGAGTGAGACCTCAAATCCAAAAAAAAAAAGGAAAAGGAAAAGAGAAACAATGTACTGATTCAGTGATACCATGATTTTAAGAACCCTGGCCCCTGGGTGCAGTGGCTCAAGCCTGTAATCCCAGCACTTTGGGAGGCCGAGGCAAGTGGATTGCTTGAGTCCACGGGTTTGAGACCAGCCCGGGCAACTTGGAGAGATCTCGTCTTTACAATAAATAAAAAATTAGCCAGGCGTGGTAGCTGATGCCTGTAGTTCCGGCTACTTGGAAGACTGAGGCGGAAGGATCAGCTGAGCCCAGCAGGTTGACGTTAGGATGGCCATGAGCATGCCACTACAGTACAGCCTGGGTGAGACTCTGACTCAAAAAAAAAAAAAAAAAAAAAGAACCTTGGCACTGTATGTGCCACCCCCAACAGCCAAAGCATTATATGAATACCATATGCCCCCTAGATTGAAGTACAAAGAAAATCCTACTACAGAAATCAGAGGTATCAAGAGATTTAGGTTACTAGAGGTCAGATATTTGTATTTAACTTAAAAGAATTCACCTGTAAGTACTTAGCCAGAGTGAAGAAGAGAAAACAATAAAACAACAAAGTTAAAAAAGTGTTCAGGAACAAAAAAATTTACAGTAATCCCCCCTTATCCTCAGGGGATATGTTACATCCTAGTGGATGCCTGAAACAGTAGAGAGTGTCAAACCAGACTTTCGTCAAGTGGAACATGTTTCCGTTCGTATCTTCCACCCACAAATTTAATGCACTTTTCATTGTAAACTAAGCACTTATGCACTGTGGCCATAACTTCCGCAGTTTAAGGCATGAGAGCACAGACTTCTTTTTCCTTCTTCACAATTTCAGATAGAAGATTCATTCTTAACATAGATCTTAGCAATGTCAGCATGCAATTTTTTCCTATTATTAAGTTGAGATCTTTTATCTTTTCATTTACGGGATGTACTTTACAGCTTTGCTTTGGCATAAACAATTGTCCGCATCACTACACTTGCACTCTGGGGCTATGATTAAGTAAAATAAAGGATACCTGAACACAAGTACTGAGACACCAAGGCAGTCCATCTGGTAACAGAGCCAGCTACTAAGTGACTAAGGGGCAGGCAGGTTGTGTACAGTGAGGATACACTGGGACAAAGGGAGGACTCATGCCCTAGGTGGGACGGCATGAGATTTCAATAGGCTACTCAGTATGGCACACAGTTGTTTTTTTTTTTGAGTTGGAGTCTCACTCTGTTGCCCAGACTGGAGTGCAGTGGCCGCTCCTGGCCACTGCAGCCTCGACATGCCGAGCTCCGGCGATCCTTCTACCTCAGCCTTCCGAGTAGCCGGAACTACAGGTGCGTGCTACCATGCCTGGCTAATTTTTGATTTATTATAGAGATGAGGTCTCGCCAAGTTGCCCAGGCAGGTCTCGAACATGCGGGCTCAGGCAATCCACTCACCCCGGCCTCCCAAAGTGCTGGGATTACAGGTTGAGCCACGGAGCCCAGCCTGTCATTTAATATTTTCAGACCAGAGTGAACAGTTAAATATCAGAAAGAAATGTAAGGCCATAGAAAAATACTGACCGGTAAAGAGCTGGAAGAAACTATATTATCTATACAAAGATGATGAGAAACAGAAGAATCAGAAAGTATGACTCTCCTCTAAATTTGCTGATGTTCCTGGCATCAAAACATTCAACTAAGAACAGAGTACCACATGTTTTCACTCATAAGTGGACCCTGAACATTTACCATAATACTATAAGAAAGGGATTGGCCATAGCGATCAGATACTGCCGGGGTTGGGGGAGGGACACAACAGCAATAAGGGTACCTGATCTCAAACCAGGCAAAGTAGGGACCAAAGGGAGGCCCAAACTTTTACCTGTACAATGATCACTTGCATACCTAATCCTGAATTGTATTCCACATCTTTCAAACAAAATTTTAAAAAATTCAACTGATTTCATCTGGTGAATATCATTCACCTTATCGAATGATACACTACCAAATACAGTATATATCATACATCATATACACTTCTGTACAAGGCCATTTACCAAAAACATCACAGATATTGTAATTACATAACAATTTCAATTATCTTCTTAATCTCATCTTCTGACACTAGAGCCTAAGTTCCAAGTAAGATGACTTCAAGACACTGTACATTAAAAGGGCCGTGACATTCATAAAGTATCATCCACCAGTACCTTAAACAATTTACTACTCAGTTCTGCTAAACACTGTTAAACACACTTATTGAAAGCTCTATTAAATCTATATTTTCCCTAATTCTAAATAAAAACTGTTCAGTGTTATCACTTACCTATAACAGTCAAAAGAAAATTACAACCTAAATATCCACTAATTGGGGAGTTAGTTTATTAAATTTACAAAATTAACCACTATCAAATAAGAAGGCCTACAAATTCTAAAAGTGAAGAAAACAAAATACAATACTAAAAGCTATGGAAACTTTGATTCTAGCTTTCTCTTATTTTCTACATTTAAGTCCTTTCACTTCTACCTCTTTATTATTGTATTTTTGCATTTTACTGGATTTAAAATACCAGGCCAGATGCCGTGGCTCATACCTGTGATCCTAGCACTTTGGGAGGCAGAGATAGCAGGACTGTTTGAGGCTAGGTGTTCAAGACCAGCCTCGGCAATACAGTGAGTCTCTGTCTCTCTTTCTCTCTCCATATACAGATTAATTCATTAATTATTTTTAAAATATCACTGTTTATATCATATACCACTTTATGTACCATCAATAAATGGTTTTTGTTTGTTTGCTTTTGAGTTGGGGGTGTGACTCTGTTGCACAGGCTGGAGTGCAGCAAGTGGCTCAATCATAGCTAACTACAGTCTTCTGAGCTCAGGTGATCCTTTGTCCTCAGCATCCCAAGTAGCTGGGACTATAGGTGCATGCTGCCACACCTGGCTAGTTTTTCTCCTCCTACTTTTCTGTTAATTAAAATATTTATTATAAAATGATGGTAACAATTTTAAGGTCCTTAATTAGCAATATAAACAAACCTATTTTAGCACCCCTAGTCTTTCTTTTCTTAAATTGACTGGCTCTATGAATGTCACGTTATACTGTAAAAAATAAAATTTTTTAAAAAATTAAATTGATTGGCTCTTGTCTAGAAACTACTAGTCCAGTTAATCTTCCCTGACCCTGACTCACTGTGAGCTACCAAAAGGATGCATGCTTACATACTCCATTGACTTAATTTGCTTTTTGCAATCAATAATTAGGTTTGTGCTTTAACTGTGTTGGAAAACTTTCTTGAGATAAAATGGCCATGATCTCCAAATCACAAAAATGCAAAAAGCAGCTAAAAATAGTGCATCACAGTGAAGAGTTTATGGGGTAAAATATCTTGCAGTATAGTAATTTTAGTGAGATTTAAAACTTCATGTTTTACCAAAAGCTACAGTGGTTTTTGGAATTTGGTCACTATTTTATGCAGTCCTGGAGTTTAGGGCAAACAAGCTTCCCATTGTCTCTGTAGGAATGATAGCATATAGATAGAACTGGATGCACAATCTATAACCCTTCTAATCAAAGGTAAGAAAGCAGGCCAATAAGCAGATAAAAGAACAAAACTATGTTAAAGTAAATTCAGTTCTGAACTAAGGGCCAAAGACTGGGGATAGGAACAAATCATCATTTCCCTGTTTTTAGATGTCCTTAACTCTCTTTGCCAATAATTAGTTCTGCATCTGTTCCAGGTTTTTATTTTGTTTTTGTTTTTTTACAACAATCACATTCTTCCCATGTCAGCGATTCTCATTTTCACCAAATAGCTGAGAACTATACAAATCTGTAACAAACCATACCAAATCCCCCAAACAAAAAATCCAAGCATCAATTTATTTTCTGTGACCAGCAGAACAACCCCAGCAATACTCTGCAAAGTCTATAAAATGGAGGGACTAGGCCGGGTGCAGTGGCTCAAGTCTGTAATCCCAGCACTTTGGGAGGCCAAGGTGAGAGGATTGCCAGAGCCCGGGGATCTGAGACCAGTTTGGGTAACTTGGCGAGACATCGTCTCTACAATAAATCAAAAAGTTAACTGGGCATGGTAGTGTACACCTGTAGTTCTAGCTACCTGGAAGGCTAAGGCTGAAGGATAGTCTGAGTCTAGCAGGTCGAGGCTGTGGTGGCCGGGAGCATGCCACTGCACTCCAGCCTTGGCGACAGAGTGAGACTCCAACTCAAAAAAGAAAAAAAAATGGTGGAACTAAGAGACATTGAAATGACACTATGTAACAGTAAAATGCGTTAAAGTGGCAACAAATATCAAAATAATATCCAAACACAGATTGAATAGATAAGATCTCTTGATTGTAAATTTTACAGATTTAAAAAAAATATTTGATAAGGCTGGGCACAGTGGTGCACACTTGTAACCCAACTACTGAGAGGCTGAGCAAAAAGGATCGCTTGAGTCTAAGAATTTAGAGTTCAGAGTTTGAGACGAGCCTGGGGAACACAAGACTCCATCACACACACACAAAGATTGCAATATGACAGTCTAGCAAAGACATCCACTCATGTTTGTAATCCCTGCACTTTGGGAGGCTGAGGCGAGAGGACTGCTTGAGTCCAAGAGTTCAAGACCAGCCTCAGCCTGGGCAACATAGCAAGACTGAGTCTCCACAAAAAAATAAAAAAATCAGACGGGCACAGTGGTTCACACCCGTAGTCCTAGCTCCTTGGGAGGCTGAGGCAGAAGGATCTCCTGAGTACAAGGTGGTCAAGACAGTGGTGAGCCAGACTGTGCCACTACACTCCAGCCTGGGTGACAGACTGAGACTCCAACTCAAAACAGCAGCAACAACAAAAACCCAACTATTAACTAGTTGGTCCCAAATAACCCTCCTTTAAACATATAATCCTGTGTAGCTACCTTCCTTTTTCATTAAAATATTTGGAAATAGCAGTCTATTACAATGGCCAGATATGTCTCCATTTTCTTATCTATCATCACTATTTGTTTTTAAAAAAATAACTGGCCATTGTTTTGTTTTGTTTTGTTTTGTTTTGTTGGAGTCTCACTCTGTCGTCCAGACTGGAACGCAGTGGTGGCTCCCGGCCACCACAGCCTCGACCTGCTGGGCTCCGGCGATCCTTCCGCCTCAGCCTTACAAGTAGCTGGAACTACAGGCTCGCGCTACCACGCCCAGCCAGTTTTTTGATTTATTGCAGAGATGAGGTCTCACCAAGTTGCGCAGGCCCGTCTCGAACCCACGGGCTCAGGCAATCCACTCACCTCAGCCTCCCAAGGCGCGGGATTATAGGCTGAGCCACCAAGCCGGCTACAGCCATTGTTTTGTTAAGCACTGGCCAGGTCATGTATTCTTTGAGCTAATGCCACCCTATTTTCTTAACTTTGGCCCCCTCCTCTACCTTGGGGAGGTGAATCTTTCTCTCTCTCTCTTTAATTTACTTTCTAAATAAACTATATTTTCCAACCTAATTTCCATGCAATCTTTGCATACTTCACGCGGCACCAGATCACAAACCAGACACCCCCATCAGGCCTGACCTAACATTCTGGAGGCCTCACTTGGGATATATTTTAACCTAACTACCAAAGACTGTACAATAAAATTAACATTAACATCGCCTTAATATCCCTCATAATTAGGTCCCCTATCCAGAAATAACAATTTAGAGTAAAATTAAAAAAAAATAATAATGATGATGATGATGTTAGTTAATATGGAACATACATAAAAGTGTGTGCAATAAAAAAATGTAGGTTATGAAGCAAAACAAACTTGGTACTAGAATATTATCAACACCACTGACACTACTAATATAATATTCTCTCATCGTGTTCTCTTGCTCCCACCTAGAAACTGGTATATTTAGGTATATGCTAAATTACATGTTTAGTTTCCTTTCATGTATGTTATTATAAAATAATTCACTATGACTACACCATAATTTAATCCATTCAAGCTACTGAAGGACATTTAGGTTGTTTTCAACATTTTTCCATGACACATAATGATGCTATGGATATTTTTAACCTATATCCTCAGGCACATGTACAAAAGCAGAATTGCTGGACTGAGGACAGGTATGCAGATGTTTGACTTCACAACTGCCAATCTATTCCCCATTTAAAATCCTATCAAAAGTACTTTAAAAGGATCGATACAATTCCGCATTCGCCGTATGGTGGCTCATGCCTGAAATCCTAGCACTTTGGGAGGCAGAAGCAAGAGGAATGCCTGAGCTCAGGGGTTTGAGATCAGCATGGACAACAAAGCAAAACCTCGACTCTACAATAAATCAAAAAATCAGCTGGGCATGGTGGTACATGCCTGTGGTTCCAGCTACTTGGAAGGCTGAGGCAGACTGAGCCCAGTAGGTTGAGGCTGCGATGGTTGTGATCATGCCACTGCACTCCAGCCTGGGCAACCGAGATCCTGACTCAAAAAAAAAAAAATACTACCTAGTAAATATTTTTATTTATTTATTTATTTTATTTATTTATTTTTGAGTTGGAGTCTCACTGGGTAGCCCAGACTGGAGTGCAGTGGCCGCTCCCAGCCACCGCAGCCTCGACCTGCTGGCTCCGGCGATCCTTCTGCTTCAGCCTTCCAAGTAGCCGGAATTATAGGCATGTGCTACCACGCCCGGCTGATTTTTTGATTTATTGTAAAGATGAGGTCTCGCTGCCCAGGCGGGTCTCGAACCCGCAGGCCCAGGTAATCCACTCACCTCAGCCTCCCAAAGGTGCAGGATTACAGGCTGAGCCACCGAGCCCGGCTGTAAATATTTTTTAAAATATGGTCAAGGGTCAGGATCGGTAGCTCAGCCTATAATCCCAGCACTTTGGGAGGCCGAGGCGAGAGGACTGTCTGAGCCCACGGGTTCGAGACCTACCCAGGCAACTTGGCGAGACTTCATCTCTACAATAAATAAAAAATTAGCTGGGTGTGGTAGCATGCGCCTGCAGTTCCGGCTACTTGGAAGGCTGAGGCGGAAGGATTGCCTGAGCCCAGCAGGCCGAGGTTGCAGTGGTTGTGAGCATGCCACTGCACTCTAGCCTGAGTGACAGAGTGAGACTTTGACTCAAAAAAAAAAAAAAAAAATCAGCATTCATTTATGATAAAAAGTCTCAGAAAACTAGATATATAAGGGAATTTCCCCAGACAAAGAACATCTACCAAAACCCTACAGCTAACATCATATATGATGGTGAAAGACCAAAAGCTATATCCCTAAGAACAGGGAAAAATTAAAGATGTTTGCTGTCACCCTTCCTCTACATCAAAGCAACAGAAAGAAATAAAAGGCATATACAGTTGGGCGCGGTGGTTCATGCCTATAATCCCAGCACTTTGGGAGACAAAGGCAAGAGGACTGACTGCCTGAGCCCAGGGGTTCAAGACCATCCCGGGCAACTTAGAACCTTATCTCTACAATAAATCAAAAAAATTGGTTGAATGTGATGGTGCGCACCTGTAGTTCCAGCTACTTGGAAGGCTGAGGCACAAAGATCACCTGAGGCCAGCAGGTCAAGGCTATGGTGGCCATGATCTTGCCACTGCACTCCAGACTGAGCGACAGAGTGAGATTCTGGCTTAAAAAAAAAAAAGGCATCTAGATGGGAAAGGCAGAAATTCAACTGTCTCTACTTGTAGACATGGTTTATCTATAAAGTAAAATCACTGCAAATCTACAAAATAGGCACTACAACTAATAGTTTAGTAAGATTGCAGGATACCAAAATCAATGATATATTCCTATGTGGCAATACATAACTAGAAACTGATTTTTTTTAAAGGAGTGCCATTTATAAGAGCATGAAAGAATTACTTATAATCTTAAAAAAAGGTGCAGGATCTGCATGCTGAAAAAAACTACAATACACTGATGAAAGAAACCAAAGAAGAAAAAAATCAAAGATGACCAAAATAAATTGAAAGATGTACCATATTTATGGATTAGAAGACTCAATATTGTTATCAATTCTCCCCCAAATTAATGTACAGATTCACTTCCCACTAGGCTTTGTCTTGCACAAATCAAATAAAAGATTCTAAAAATTTGTATGAAAAAATAAAAGACCTAGAATAGGCAACAAAATTTGAAACTTTTGTGGAAGATTCACACCACCTAATTATTATTTTTTTTTAGTTGGAGTCTCACTTTGTTGCCCAGGCTGGAGTGCAGTGGCATGCTCATAGCCACTACAGTCTCAACCTGCTGGGCTTAGGTGATCCTTCCACCTCAGACTTCCAAGTAGCGCCACCATGCCCAGCTAATATTTTTATTTATTTATTTATTTATTTATTTTTTGAGTTGGAATCTCACTCTGTCGCCCAGACTGGAGTGCAGTGGCCGCTCCCGGCCACTGCAGCCTCGACCTGCTGGGTTCCAGCGAGCCCTCTGCCTCAGCCTTCCAAGTAGCTGGAACTACGGGCGCACGCTACCACGCCCGACTGATTTTTTGATTTATTGTAGAGATGAGGTCTCGCCAAGTTGCCCAGGCGGGTCTCGAACCTGCGGTCTCAGGCAATCCACTCACCTCAGCCTCCCAAAGGCGTGAGATTACAGGCTGAGCCACTGAGCCCAGCTAATATTTTAATTTTTATTGTAGAGTTGAGATCTCAACAAGTTGCCCAGGCTGATCTTGAACCCTGGACTCAGGCAATTCTCTCACCTCGGTCTCCCAAAGTGCTGGGATTATAGGCATGAGCCACCATGCCAGGCCCAACCCAATTTCAATGCAAATTACAGTACTCAAGACAGTGTAGTATTAGCATAACAACAGACACACGGATCAACAGAACAAATCAGGGTCCAGAAATAGAGATTCATCTACATATAAGCAACTGATTTTTGACACAGGTGCATAGGCAATTTAATGATGAAAGAGCGGTATACTCAACAAATGATGATGGAACAACACAAAAAATTGATCCATATTTGATCATTTACAAAAATTCATTCAAAATGCATTCAAGACCTAAATATAAAACCTACCTAAAGCCGGGCTCGGTGGCTCAGCCTGTAATCCCGCGCCTTTGGGAGGCTGAGGTGAGTGGATTGCCTGAGCCCACGGGTTCGAGACCCGCCTGGGCAACTTGGCGAGACCTCATCTCTACAATAAATCAAAAAATCAGCCGGGCGTGATAGCGCGCGCCTGTAGTTCCGGCTACTTGGAAGGCTGAGGCGGAAGGATTGCTGGAGCCCAGCAGGTCGAGGCTGCGGTGGCCGGGAGCGCCCACTGCACTCCAGTGTGGTGACAGAGTGAGACTCCTACTCAAAAAAAAACAAAAAAAAAAAACCTACCTATAAAATTTCTAGAACAAAATATAGGAGAAAGGCTTTGTGACCTTGAATTAGAAAAAAATTTGGTAGCTATGATGACAAAAATATAAATAATTAAAAATGTTTTTGACAAACTACACCAAAATTAACAAATTATTGCCTTTAAATATTCTGTTAAAAAATGTTTGTGGTGGCTTTATTCATAATTACCAAACCAAAACAAATGCTCTTCAACAAACTGCACAGAAATGAACTGTAGAACATTGCTAAAATGGAATACTATGCAACAACAAAAAGAAATGAGGCCAGGCTCCGTGGCTCAGTCTGTAATCCCAACACTTTGGGAGGTGGAGACAAGCGGATTGCCTAAGCCCACAGGTTCGAGTCCCGCCTGGACAACTTGGTGAGACCCGGTCTCTACAATAAATCAAAAACTAGCTGGGCATGGTAGCGTGTGCCTGCAGTTCTGGCTACTTGGAAGGCTGAGGCGGAAGGATTGCCTGAGCCCAGCAGGTCGATGCTGGGGTGGCCGTGAGCCTGTGAGCCACTGCACTCCAGCCTGGGCAACAAAGTGAGATTCCAACTCCAAAAAAAAAAAAAGAAATGAAAATTTTTTGCTATGTATATTTTACCACAATTGCATTACACACTAAGTGAAGAAGTCAGGCTCAAATGGTTACACGATTCCATTTATATGACTTTCTGGAAAGGGCAAAACTAGCTAGTTAGAGAGTGGATCAGAGACGGGGGAACACAATGAAAATGCGCCAAGAATTTGGGGACTAGAACTAGAATTGTTCTGTATCTTAACTGTGGGGATTACACAATTATAATTTGTCAAAATTTATAGAACTGTACACTCAAAAGGGTGAATTCTGGTTGGGTGTGGTGGCTCAAGTTTTTAATTCCAGCAGTTTGGAAGGCTGAGGCAGGAGAATAGTCTGAGATCAGGAGTTTGACATCAGTCTGGACAACACAGTGAGATCTTGCCTCTACAAAAAAAATATACGTACTCTGTTTTGGGGACAGAGCAAGACCGTCTCCATCAAAAAGAAGGGGGGAGGGTGGATTGTGCTGTATGTAAACCATGACTCAATAAAACTGGCCAAATTGCTGTTTTTCCACATCTTCACCAAATCTTGAAACTGTCAGTTCTCTTAATTTTTTGCCAATCTAGTGAAGGTAAATGCTATCTCATTGTGATCTTAATTTTCATTTTCCTGATTACTAACACAATTTTTATTTGAATACTGACTATTCAAGATTTCATACTGTAAAATGCATATGTGTGTCTTTGTCTCCCATGGAAGTTACAAAGAGCTTCTCCTAGTTTGAGGTATGTCTTTATACTCTTTTAATGTAGGTTTTTATTTTTATTTCTTTACTTTTTTTTTTTTGAGTCAGGCTCTTAACCTGTTGTCCAGTCTGGAGTGCGGTGGCACTTATGGCTCACCACAGCCTCCATTTCTTGGGCTCAGGTGATTCTTCTGCCTCAGGCTTCCAAGTAGCTGGACTACAGGCATGCACCATCATGCCCAGCTAATTTAAAACAATTTTAGCCGGGCTCGGTGGCTCAGCCTGTAATCCCGCGCCTTTGGGAGGCTGAGGTGAGTGGATTGCCTGAGCCCGCGGGTTCAAGACCCACATGGGCAACTTGGCGAGACCTCATCTCTACAATAAATCAAAAATTAGCCGGGCATGGTAGCGCGTGCCTGTAATTCCAGCTACTTGGAAGGCTGAGGCGGAAGGATCACCGGAGCCTAGCAGGTTGAGGCTGCGGTGGCCGGGAGCAGCCACTGCACTCCAGTCTGGGTGACAGAGTGAGACTCCAACTCAAAAACAACAACAACAAAAAAACAATTTTGTTTTTTTTTTTGTAGAGACAGGTTTTGCTATATTGTTCAGGCTGGTCTTGAACTCCTGGCCTTAAGTGATCCTCCTGCCTCAGTCTCCCAAAGTGTTGGGATTAGAGGCGTCAGCCACCACACCCAGTCTGATTTATATATTTATTGTGGCAAACATACTGTTTATTATAATTAGCACACTGTGTCTTGTTTAAGAATTCTTTCCCTACATTATGGTCACAAAGATGTCTTCCTATATTTTCCTAAAGCCTTTGTCTAGTTAGCCTTTTGCATTTGTGTTTATTCAGAAGTGATTTTTATATATGACATGATAGAGTTCATCTTCCTGTTTTTCCTATGTAAAAACACAATTGTCCATATCTAACCTAATAAACAGTTTTCTCCTTTTCCCTAGTGACCTGCAATGCCACTCCTGTCATAAATACTAGTGAACACACAGATCTGCTTGGGGTCTCTACATTCCATCCCACTGGTCAATTTCGCTATCCCTGTGCAAATTGTTTTATCATGTCTTGGTATCCGGTTAGGTCAAAACCCCTCACGTCTTCACTATTCTCAGGCCTTTGCACTTCCATATAACATGTAGAAGAGTTTGTCAAATTCCTTAATATATTCTATTAGGATTTTAATTGGGATTACACTGAATCTAGTGATCAATTTGGAAGAATTGATATTTTTAGGATATGACAGTCTTCCCATTAAGGTATCTCACTTCCTGTATTTAAGACTTCTGTATCAGGTATGAAATTCCCTTTTATTTCTATTTGTCAACAATATCCATTTAAATGTACAATTAATTTTATCAATGTCTTTTTCTGTAAAAATAGTAAATGATATGTATAGATTTTTCTCAGGTAAAGCCACCTTTCCATTTGGGGATTTAAAAAAAATCTTAACCAGTCACAGTGGCTCATGCCTGTAATCCCAGCACTTTGGGAAGCCAAGACGGGAGGATCACTTGAGCTGAGTAGTTCAAGACCAACTTAGGCAACATAGTGGGACCTCATCTTTACAACAAAGTAAACAAATTAGTTGGGCATGGTGGCATGTACCTATAATCCCAGCTACTCAGGAGGATGAGGCAGAAGGATTGCCTAAGCCCAGGAGGTTGAAGCTGTGGTGAGCCACGATCGTACTATTGCACTCCAGTTTTGGCAACAGAGTGAGACCCTGACTCAAAAAATAATGATAATACAAATTAAAAATAGGCCAGCACGGTGGTTCAATCCTGCAATCCCAGCACTTTGGGAGGCCAAGGCGAGAGGACTGCCTGAGCTCGCGGGTTCAAGACCAGCCTGGGCAACTTGGTGAGCCCTCGTCTCTACAATATATCAAAAAATTAGCCAAGCGTGGTAGTGCTCCCCTGTAGTTACAGCTACTTGGAAGGCTGAGGCGGAAGGATCGCCTGAGCCCAGCAGGTCCAGGTTGTGAGTGTGCCACTGCACTCTGGCCTGGGTGACAGAGTGAGACTCCAACTCAAAAAAATAAAATAAAATAAATAAAAAATAAAATGTCTTTACCTATTACTGGATTCAGTTTGCTAGTACTGTGTTAAGAATTTTTACATCTACATACAAGAGTAATACTAACACTGGCCTGTAATTTTCTTTGCCCTTACTCCTCTTGCCAGGTTTTGGTATCCAGGTTATTCTGGTCTCATAGAACAAACTAGTGTTTTCTGAAAGAGTTATGAAATTAGAACAATCTATTTCTTGAAAGTTTGACAACTCTGTGCTTGGTGTTGCCACCCCTTAATTTCTCTTCTTTTTTTAAATCTATCTAATAGTTCTGCATTCATTTTAATACTCCACAAAACAGCTGAAAGTTCAATAAACATTCCTGTATTTCACCTTTTTTTTTTTTTTTTGAGTTGGAGTCTCACCCTGTCACCCAGGCTGGAGTGCAGTGGACTCAGGTGATTCTTCCGCCTCAGGCTTCCAGGTAGCTGGAACCACAGGTACACACTACCATGCCCAGCTCATTTTTTAATTTATCGTAAGATGAGGTCTCACCAAGTTACCCAGGCTGGTCTTGAATCCGTGGGCTTAGGCAATCCTCTCACTTCAGTCTCCCAAAGTGCTGGGATTATAGGTGTGAGCCACCACACCTGGACTTATTTCACCTATTTTTTTTTTTTTTTTTGAGTTGGAGTCTCACTCTGTCGCCCAGACTGGAGTGCAGTGGCCGCTCCTGGCCACCGCAGCTTCGACCTGCTGGGCTCCGGCGATCCTTCCGCCTCAGTCTTCCGAGTAGCCGGAATTACAGGCATGCGCTACCACGCCCGGCTGATTTTTTGATTTATTGTAGAGATGAGGTCTCGCTGCCTAGGCGGGTCTCGAACCCGTGGACTCAGGCAATCCACTCACCTCAGCCCCCAAAGACGCGGGATTACAGGCTGAGCCACCGAGCCCGGCTTATTTCACCTATTTTTAACAACTGTTAATATCTTGCCACACTAGTTCCATCTTTCTATGTATACAACACTTAGTTCCCTTTTTTCAAACCATCTTAAAGCAGGTTACAGGCACAAGATAATTTATTTCTAAATATTTCAGCATGCATCTCCCAAGACCAGGAGATGTAGTACCATTACTATACCCTAAAAGAAAAAAAATCAGGTTGGGCATGGTGACTCACGCCTACAATCTTAGCATTTTGGGAGGTCAAGGTGAGAGCACTGCCTGAAACCATAGGTTTGAGACCAGCCTGGGCAACTTGGCGAGACCTCATTTCTACAATAAATCAAAAAATTAGCCAGGCATGGTGACGCATGGTATAGTGCCAGCTACTTGGAAGGCTGAGGCAGAAGGATCGCCTAAGCCCAGCAGGTCGATCCTGCAGTGGCCATGAGCGTCTCTCTGCCCTCCACCTGGGCGACAGAGTGAGACTCCAACTCAAAAGAAGAAAAAAGAAAGACAATAAACATTAAGTCAGTAACATTAGCCAACATAAAGCTCATCCTCAAATTTTCCCAACAATTCCCAGAATGTTTATATCTGTTTTTTATTGCTATTTTATTTTTGTCTCATTCACTTCAAGAACCAAAGTTCCTGTGCTTGCTTTTTATATCTCTTCAGTACCTCTCAACGTAGAAGAGTCCCTTCACCTCTCCCTATTCCTTATGGCACTGAATTATTTGAAAATCCAAGTCAGTTTCCCTGCAGAACATTTCACACTTGAGGATTCAGTCACATGCATTTTCTCATGAGCAGAATCAGGTTCAACATTTTTGGCAAGAATATTAAATCGCTGACACTATGTACCCCTACTACCTTACATCAAGACACACATAATTCTCAGGTCAGTCTGCTAATGTTGGTGCCACATTCTCTTTCCATTGCAAAGGCATATTTTCCATTTATAATTAATAAATTAATTATGAATCTATAATTATCAATTTGTAATTCATAACCTGTGGGGTTATACTTTCACACGGCATACTGTTCCTCTACAGTCTTTCACTTAATGGTTTTTTAAAGCATTCACTGGTTTTCCTTGCCTGAATCAATTAATATGTTAGGGTTTACAAAATAAGGCTAGGCATACAGTGACACAATGATCTGAGGGATTTTTTTGTTACTCGTTATTCTTTTTGATACTCAAATTGCCCACATTTAGCCGATAAAATCTCCTTTAAGTCAGCTTTATGCTTCTTTGATATGAGCTCATTTATTTTCTAGCACCTCCTTGCTTTCTGGTCCAAGATGTTCCATGGGCCTAGTGTTTCCTTCGTGGGCAGATTTGATAAACTAATGCTTCATTCAGTCTGGTTAGTACTTCCAGAATTATTTGGATTCTCTAATCCTTAAAAATTTTTTTTTTAATTGAGGTAAAATACACATGCAAAATTTATCATCCTTACTATTTTTAAGTATATAGTTAAGTAAGTGGTAATAATGACATTTATAGTCTCTTTTTTTTCTCCTTCACCACCCCCTATTGCCCTTCCCAGTCTCTGGTAACTACCACTCTACTCTCTATCTTCAATGACAGTCACATTTTTAGCTCCCATATTGGAGTGGGAATATGCAACATTTGTCTTTTTGTGTTGGATTATTTCACTTAACATAATGACCTCCAATTCCAACCATGTTGCTACAAATGGCAGAATTTCATTCTTATTTATGATTGAATAATATTCCATTGTGTGTATATACTACTTTTTTCCCCATTCATTCACTGATGGGCACTTAGATTGATTCCACATTTTGGTTACTGTGAGTAGTGCTGCAATAACCATGGCAACATCTAATTATTCTTGGATTACTATTGATCAATTTGTTTACAGGAATTTGTCCATTTCATCTGAGTCACACAAGTTTTCAAGTTTATTGGTATAATATTGTTGGTAATATATTTTAAATTTCTACTTTATTGTAGGTATGTCCTCTTTTTTTGTTCCTAATATTGTTTATTTATGTGATCTCTTTCTTCATCTTGATTAATCTTGACAAAGGTTTACTTTTTTTTTTTTTTTGAGTTGGAATCTCACTCTGTTACCCAGGATGGAATGCAGTGGCATGTTCACAGCCACTGCAGCCTCGACCTGCTAGGCTCAGGCGATCCTTACACCTCAGCTTTCCAAGTAGCTGGAACCACAGGCATGCACCACCATGCCCGGTTTATTTATTGACTTATTGGAGAGACAGGATCTCGCCAAGTTGACCAGGCTGGTCTCAAACCACTGCATTCAGGCAATCCTCTCCACCATGCCCAGCTAATCTATTGATTTATTGGGGAGACATGGTCTTGCCAAGTTGCCATGGCTGGTCTTGAACCCCTGTGCTCAGGCAATCCTCTAGCCTCAGCCTTCCAAGTGCTGGAATTACAGGCATGAGTCATTGCACCCGGCAAAGGTTTACTTTTACTATACTTTTTGAAGTTTCCATTTTGCAGATCTGTATTATATATTTCTTTCATATTTATTAATTTTTACTCTTATTATTGTCCATTCTTCAATCTTCCCTGGGCTTAGTCTGTTGTTCTTTAACTTTTTACAAGACATCCTTAGCTCATTGATTTTCAGCCTCTTGCATAGGCTGTAAATTTCCCTTATGCTTTACTGCATCCCAGCCCAGACCTCTACCCCTAACTCAAAATCCATATATCCACCTGTTTACTTGGTTTCTCCACTAAATTATCTAAAAGACATCCCTAATTCCACATGTCAAAAACTAAAATCATGACATTCCCAAAATCTTGTCCCCCTAAAGCTAATGGCAACTATATCTTCTATCACTCAGGTCACAAGCCTTGAAATTATCTGAGTCCTCTTTTTCTCATACTCCACATCCAACCTGTCAGCAACCTGTTTTATCTTCAAAATACATCCAGAAACCATTTACATATCACCTTTATTTCTGTCATGCCTGACTAAGCTACCATCAGCTCTCACCTGGACTATTACATTACTGTTACAATAGGTCTCTCAGTTTCTATCCTTTCCTCCTTATAATCTATTGTTACCACCGTGATGAGTGAGCCTTTTAATATGTAAATGAGAGTATGTTAGTCTCCGTCCATAAAAGCTAAAGACCTTGCCCTGCATGACCTACCATCTACCTTATCTCTGTGACCTCATCTAACTTAGCCATCACTCGCTCCATTCCAGCCAGTGCTCCAGGACATTGTTCTTTGAACATACCAAACACACTCAAACCTCAGGGCCTTAATTCTGATTGTGCCCTTTGCTTAAATCCTCTTTCTTTACATATTCGCCTGCCTAACTCAGTATCTTCAGGTCTATATTCAATTTCTCACTCTCAACAACGTCTATTTCAACTGTTTCCTTTTTTTTGAGTCTTACTCTCGCCCAGGCTGGAGGGCAGTGGCATGCTGCTCACGATCACTGCAGCCTCAACCTGCTGGACTCAGGCAATCCTTCCGCCTCAGCCATCCAAGTAGCTGGCGCTGTAGGTGTGTGCGACCACGTCCAGCTGATTTTTTGATTTATTGTAGAGATGAGATCTCGCCAAATTGCCTAGGCTAGTCTTGAACTCAAACTCGTAGGTTCAGGCAATCCTCTCACCTCGGCCTCCCAAAGTACTGGGATTATAGGCGTAAGCCACCGCACCCAGCCTTAACTGCTTTCTTTAATACAATAAAGTCTTTTATTCTGCTCTATTTTTACCTTTTTTCATATGATTTCATCACTTTCTATCATACTATTTACTTCCTCCTTATGTTTATTGTCTGTCCCACTTCTGTATTAAATGTTTGCTTCATAAAGCTAGAAATCTTAATGTATTCACTGATCGATCCCAAGTGGCACACAGTAAATGCTCAATAAAATAAGGCACACTAGTTCTGGCATGTAGAATTCTTTTTTTTTTTTTTTTGAGTTGGAGTCTCACTCTGTTGCCCAGACTGGAGTGCAGTGGCCGCTCCCGGCCACCGCAGCCTCGACCTGCTGGACTCCGGCGATCCTTCCTCCTCAGCCTTCTGAGTAGCCGGAATTACAGGCATGCGCTACCATGCCTGGCTGATTTTTTGATTTATTGTAGAGATGAGGACTTGCTGCCCAGGCGGGTCTCGGAACCCGCGGGCTCAGGCAATCCACTCACCTCAGCCTCCCAAAGGCGCGGGATTACAGGCTGAGCCACCGAGCCTGGCTTAGAATTCTTATTAGTCTAGTGGTGTGTATTTTTAAATTTCTACTATGACTTCTTTGACTTACAAGTTGAGCCCTTGTTTTCTTATTAACTTCTTTTATTTACATTTGTTATTTATTTTTTTGAGGCAGTAGTCTCTGTTGCCCAGGCTGGAGTGTAGTGGCACGCTCATGGCCACCACAGCCTCAACCTGCTGGGCTCAGGCAATTCTGCTTCAGCCTTCCAAGTAGCTGGAACTACAGGTGTGTGCTACCACACCCAGCTTATTTTTTGATTTTTTTATTATAGAGACGAGGTCTCATCAAGTTGCCCAGGCTAGTATCGAACCCCTGAGCTCAGGCAATTCTCTTGCCTTGGTCTCCCAAAGTGCTGGAATTTCAGGCTTGAGTCTCTGCACCCGGCAACTTCTTTTATTTTTTAATTTTTCTTGAGTTGAGATTTCACTGTCCCAAACTGGAGTGCAGTGGAATGATCATGGCTCATCACAGTCTCAACCTCCAGGGTTCAGGTGATCCTTCTGCCTTAGCCTCCCGAGCAGCTGGGACTATAGGCATGTGCCACCACACCTGGCTACTTTTTTGACAATTCTGTAGAGACAAGATGTTGTGATGTTGCTCACACTGGTCTTGAACCTCTGGGATCAAGCAATCCTCCCACCTCAGCTTCCTCCACCTCAGTGTGAACTACCACACCTGGCTGTTTTTGTTATTAACTTCTAAGTACTATGGCTAAGTTACATGGATCTGTATGATACAAAGTATCTGAAATTATCTGATTCTTGCATTATTTGGAATACATATCATTAATTGGATTAATTATTCCTTATTTGTTCAAGAATATATATTTTCCAATTTTGGACCAATTTTGGGCTTTTACTATATTTGAGTTCATTAAATCACATGTAGCACAGTACAAATTTCCTTTATTTTTATACATTTTACAGCTGCTTAAATTATCAAGAATTAAGAGCTATGTTTAACTCTCTCACTAGAATAATGGAGCTGATAAAACTCTTCTTTTAATACACCAGTGTTTACTTTAGATATTGCCCTATCAGGTACATTCAAATTTAGAGCTGTTGTTCTTCCTAGTGCACTGGCATTTTGTCACTTTAGGGACTCTCTTTATCCTTAATAGTGTATGGTGGTTTTTTTTTTCTTTTTAATCTTGAAGTCTCATTTATATGTTAGTCATAGTTACCACGGTAGTATGTTTTATTTGTGGAGCAATCACAGCTCCCTGCATCCTGGACTTCCTGAGTTCAGGTGATCATCAAATGCTAGACTCATTATAGCTTGGCACTGCATGCTGGAGAATTACTTCAGATCTTTCAGTTCATTAATTCTCCCTTTGCCAATGATCTAATCTGCTGTTCAACCTATCCACTGACCTTTAGTTTCAACAGTTATATTTTTTATTTCTAATATTTCTCTTTGGTTCTTTTTAAAATCTGCATAACTATGTCTGATGTCATTCATTGCTATATTTCAGATTATATCTTTTACTGATTTAAACATTTTATACATGGTTACTTTATATTTCATATCTAATCATTCCAATAGTTTAAGTCTTTGAAGGTTTTTGCCAAATCTCACTTACAGCAGTTTATTTCCTTGTGTTTGCTAATTCTCTTATTGTGAGCTTATGTTTTGTTGAATTTTATCTGTAGGAATTTTAAGAGACTAATCTGAGAAAGCTTTCTCTCAAATAATATTTGCATTGGCTTTTGGCAGAGTCAGAGGCAGTACTGACCTTGGTCCAATTTAGAATCTTTCTCAAAAGGCTCTCCCGCTTTTTAGGCGGCCCAAGGCTTAGTCTCCCATCACTGCTGATATATGGCTCCAGGGCAACTCTGCCTACCCTGCTTCTGCACAAGCTCATTCACCACTCTTGTTTCAGCTGACTCTTCCCTTTTTTGAGCGAACAGATCCTTGGAAAACTCTCTTACTTTTCAGCATACCCAGTAATGTATTAAAATGTATGCCTGAAAACTTCCAGATAGAAGAATTCCAAATAACTTACATAAATGCTGCCCCCTCAAGGAGGTGGAATGTAATACTCCACCCCTAAAATGTGGACTATGCAGTAGCTTCTTTCCAAAGAGTAAAGAATAGTAACGAGATTTTTTTTTTACCAAGTTAACTTTACAAAGAAACCCGACAATAACTATCTTGGCCAGATGATCAAGGTTGGTATTATCAGTTACAAGTCACCTTGATAGGATACTCTTGATATGATGTGATAAGAATGGGATTTTTACCTCTGTGGTCTTTCTCCCCAGAACCAATAACTCCAGCTAACTATTAAAAAAAAAAAAAAACGGGTCAGATGTGGTGGCTCAAGTCTGTAATCCCAGCACTCAGGGAGGCTAAGGCAGGAGGACTGCTGAAGCCAGGAGGTTCGAGACCAGCGGGCAACATAGTAAGACCTCATCTCGACTAAAAATAGAAAACTTAGCCAGGGATGTTGGCACACACCTTTAGTTCCAGCTACTTGGGAGGCTGAGGTAGAAGGATAGCCTGAGCCCACAAGGTTGAGGCAGCTGTTAGCTGTGATCATGCCAATGCATTTCAGCCTGGGTAACGGAGTGAGACTCCAACTCAAAAGACAGACAAATCCATACTGAGGAACATTCAACAAAATAACTGACCAGCACTTCTCAAAACCACAAAATCTAGAGAAGCACTTCTCAAAACCACAAAATCTAGAGTCGTGACGAACTAGGTTGCAGTGGCTCACGCCTATAATCCCAGCACTTTGGGAGATTGAGGCGAGAGGACTGGCCTGAGCCTAGGGGTTCAAGACCAGCCTGGGCAACTCGGTGAGACCTCGTTTCTACAATAAATCACAAAAACTAGCCAGGTGTGGTGGTGTGCATCTGTAGTTCCAGCTACTCAGAAGGCTGAAGCGGAAGGATCACCTGAGTCCAGCAGGTCAAGGCTGCGGTGGCATGAGCCACCGCACTCCAGACTGGGCAACAAAGAATGAGACAATGGTCGGGCTTGGTGGCTCAGACTGTAATGCCAGCATTTTGGGAGGCCGAGGTGAGAGGACTGCTTGAGCCCAGGGGTTCAAGACCAGCCTGGGCAACATGGCGAGACCTTGTCTCTACAATAAATCAAAAATTAGCCGGGCATGGTGGTGTGTGCCTGTGGTTCCAGTTACTTGGAAGGCTGAGGTGGAAGGATCGCCTAAGTTCAGCAGGTCAAGGCTACGGTGGCTATGAGCGTGCCACTGTACTTCAGTCTGGTTAACAGTGAGACTCTGACTCAAAAAAAAAAACACCTAAGGAAATTCTGCTGAGGCAGAAGGATCATCTGAGGTCAGGAATTCAAGACCAGCCTGGGCAACATAAGTGACACCCTGTCTCTACCAAAAATAAAAGTTTGTTGCAATTTCTTCTGGATTTAATTGTACTTTTAGTGAAAGATTCTGGCTGGCCTCGGTGGCTCAGCCTGTATGTAATCCCAGCACTTTGGGAGGCCAAGGCAAGTGGATGCCTGAGACCGCTGGTTCGGGACTAGCCTGGGCAACTTAGCGAGACCTCATCTCTACAATAAAATAAAATCAAAAATTAGCCAAGCATGGTAGCGCGTGCCTATAGTTACAGCTACTTCGAAGGCTGAGGCGGAAGGATCGCCGGAGCCCAGCGGGTCAATGCTGGGGTGGCCCTGAGTGTGTCACTGCACTCCAGCCCGGGCGACGGGAGTGAGACTCCAACTTAAAAAAAAAAAAAGATTCTGCAAAATATCTAGCCTGTCTCATGACCAGAAACAAGTCTTTGTATTCACCCACTACAATCATGCTCCTTCCCTCTGGCAAACTTTCTTTTCCCTTAGTTTTTGAGAAGAAACTGTTCTGACCCCCAAGCCACTTTTTCTTGCACTAAGACCTGAAAACTCTGGTATTCTCAGGGCTCTTTCATTGGCCCTACTTTCTTCTCACTTAACATTCTGTACTTTGAAGTGCTCATCCATTAACTACTACCTACAGGTTTAGACAGGTAACCCTTGAACAACAGAGTTTTGAACTGCGTGGGTCCACTTATGTGTGACTTTTTTCAATATATCAGAAAAATTTTTGGAAACCTGCAACAATTTGAAAAAACTCACAAATAAAACATATAGTCTAAAAATATCCAAAAAGTGGTCGGGGTGGTGGCTCACGCCTGTAATCTCAGCACTTTGGGAGGTCAAGTTGGGAGCATCACTTAAACCCAGGAGTTCAAGACCAGCCTGGGCAACTTACTGAGGCCTCGTCTCTACAGAAATAAAACAAAATAAAATTTAAATTTAAAAAAGTTAGCTGGGTGTGGTGGTGCACACCTGCAGTCCCAGCTACTTAGGAGCCTGAAGTAGGAAGATTGCCTGAGTTCAAAAGGTCAAGGGTACAGCAAGCTATGATTGTGACACTGCACTCCAGCTGGGTAACACAGCAAGATTCTGTCTGTAAAATATTAAATAAGTAAATATTTTTAAAAATCTAACCATTAAGAAAATGTTAGGTATGCGATATATACATAAAATATATGTAGACACTAGTGTATTTTATCATTAACTTCCTTCAAATATATACAAATCTATTATTAAAAGTTAAAATTTATCAAAACTTACCCATACACAAACAGAGGGTACATGGAGCCACTCGCAGTTGAGAGAAATTGAAGCAAAAAGATGAAGTATGAAATCGTACCTGCACAGAATTAACTGTAGTACACACTGTGCTATTGGATCACTGTGTAGTCACTTCCTGTTGCAATTGCAGTGAGCTCAAGCACTGTATTCTCTTAAACCGTCTAGGATGCTAATCATCTCTGTGTGAGCAGTCCATCTCCAGAAAATTGCATATGCCAGTACAAAGTGATCTTGTGTAGTTCTTGAGAATTTATCATCGTGCTTAGTGCAAGACTGTAAACCTCGGATAACACCACAGGAACCACATGAGGTGTCACGAGTGATGCTGGAGGTGCTTCCAGGAAGCAAATCATGATACTTCCAGAAAAAGTTGAATTGCTTGATATATATATATGCTGTCGACTGTAGTCTGCAGCCACAGTTGCCCACCATTTCAGACAGAGAATTCATCTCGCAAACAAGTAATACTGACCAGGCACACTGGCTCAAGTCTGTAATCCTAGCACTTTGGAAGGCTGAGGCAAAAGGATTGCCTGAGCTTAGGGGTTCAAGACCAGCCTGGGCAACTTGGTGAGACTTCGTCTCTAAAAATAAATCAGGAAATAAGCTGGACGTGGTAGCATACCCCTATAGTTCCAGCTATTTGGAAGGCCGAGGTGGGAAGATCACCTGAGCCCAGCAGGTCAAGGCTGTGGTGGCCGGAAGCATGCCAGTGCCCTCCAGCTTGGGTGACAGACTGAGACTCTGACTCAAAAAAAAAAAAAGTAATATTAATTTATGGTACCAAAATACACAATACTATGAATGTATTTTCTCTTCCTTACTTTATTGTAAGGATACAAAATATAGTACATGTAATATACAAAATATGCACTAATGACTGTTTATGTTATTAGTAAGGCTTCCAGCAAACAGTAAGCCATTAGTAAACTTTTGGGGAAGTCAAGTTATATATGAATTTTTGACTCCGTGAAGGGATCAGTGCCCCTAACCTTCACATTGTTCACGGGTCAACAGTAATTTCCAAATCTACATCACTAGTCCAAACCTCCCTCCCAAAACATAATATATTGGTCATAAACATATTTCTGAAGTCAGTCAAACTTATTTTCAAAGCCCAGATCCTATGTCCAACTGCATGACCCTTTCCAAACAGTGTCTTTCTCATTTATACAATAGGATAAATAACAGTACCAATCTCTTCCAAGGTTGTTGTCAAGATCATGACATAATACATATAAAGTTCCTAGTATAGCATCAGGAACTTAACTGCCAATAAATATTAATCAATATTAGGATTAAGAGCTTCATCTAGCTGGGCGTGGTGGCTCACACCTGTAATCCCAGAACTTTGGGAGGCCAAGGTAAGAGGACTGATGAAACCCACAGGTTCGAGATCAGCCTGGACAACTCAGCAAGACCTCACCTCTACAGTAAATAAAAAATTAAGCTGGGTGTGGTAGCATACGCCTGTGGTTCCAGTATCCTGGAAGGCTGAGGCAGAAGGATCACCTGAGCCCAGCCGGTTGAGGCTGCGGTGGCCATGATTGTGCCATTGTACTTCAGTGTGGGGCAGAGTGGGACTCCAACCCAAAAAATTAAAAAAAGAGCACTATCCAAATGATTAAAAATGTCTAATACACAACTATTTTCTCTACCTGTTCCTCCCAAATTCCCTGTCAGCCAAAGCAGATCTACAGAACTCACCTTCCAACTTTTCCTCTAATATCAGCCCTAACATCCAATTGGCCATCAAGTTCTGTCAATTGGTACCTTCTAAATACCTTTTGGATTTTTTCTTTCTCTCTACTACTACTGCATTAATCCAAGTCTTTGTATTTAGTTGGATTATTATAATGATAGTCTATCTCTCTTGCCCAGGCTGGAGTGCAGTGGCAGGATCATAGTTCACCACAGCTTCAACCGCCTGGGCTCAAGAGATCCTCTCACTTCAGCCTCCTGAGTCGCTGGGACTACAGGCACACACTACCACACCCAGCTAATTTTTTAATTTTTGTAGAGATGAGATACTGCTATGTTGCCCAGGCATGTTTCGAATTCTGGGTTCAAGCAGTCCTCCTGCCTTGGGCTCCCAAAGGGCTGGAATTACAGGCCTGAACTACCACATCTGGCCTCATTTTTTATTTTTAGTAACTGTAATACCAGTTTCAAATATCACAGTTCACTGTACGATTTTAATACCAAAATACAATATTTCTCTTTCTTAATTATCCTAATTATCCTAAAGTCTTCCCCAACTATTCACATACCCAACCCTCTCACTTTCACTACAAACCCAACCTATTTAACTAATGTTTACTAGTCAGCACAGGAAACACCCCTAACTCACTCCCTTCTGCCCTGTTACCACCTAGATAAAAGACTAAGAATATGCACCTAAGGGAAACAAACCCTCCATAACAAAGGATCTCTTTGTGGGGAGAGAAAGAATTTAGACCTCTGATAAGGCAATCTTTGACAACTTGACAAGAAAAATAAAAAGTTCAACAATTTTGACCTGCTGAGAGACAGTTCTGAAAGCACTACTCAGAGGAGTTAAATATGGCAAGAAAATAACACGTGGCAACACTAAGGGTACTTCAGGCAAAAAGACCAAATTCAAAGAAAGACACAAAGTCAGTAGCTTGTTGTTTTACACCTGTAATCCCAGCACTTTGGGAAGCCTTGGTAAAAGGATTATCTGAGCCCAGAGGTTTGAGACCAACCTGGGCAACTTGGTGAGACCTCATCTCTGCAATAAATTTTTTTTGTTTAATTAGGCAGGCGTGGTGGCAAGTGCCTGTGGTTCCAGCTACTTGGAAGGCTGAGGTAGAAGGATCACCTGAGCACAGCAAAACAAAGCTGCAGTAGCTGTGAGCGTGCCACAGCGCTCTAGCCTGAGAAACAGAGTGAGACTCCAACTCAAAAATTTACATTTTCATAAATTTACAATTTTATTTGAGGTTCTAGAACATGACTGGCCAGGAACAGTGACTCACTCTTGTAATCTCAGCACTTTGGGGAGTTGAGGCAGGAGGAAAACTTGAGGACAAGAGTTTGAGGCCAGCCTGGGCAACATAGCGAGACTCTATCTCGATTTAAAAAGTAAATTAACTTATTTTTTAAAAGAAAGAGAGAATAGTATAATTTTTAAAATATGAAATATACATCTGACTTCACTGATTTGATTTCAAATATATGAATTCCAAAAGCTTTGGATAAAAGTCAATTATTATACTAATACTAGTATTACAAAAAATAATCTTGGTTCAGAGTTACAATCACCATTTATTGTAGCTTTTGTGTACCTCTGTAGTTATTTTTTTATTTTTTATTTTTTTTTTAGTAGGAGTCTCTGTCGCCCAGGCTGGAGTGCAGTGGCACACTTACAGCCACCACAGTCTCAACCTGCTGGGCTCAGGTGATCCAAGTAGCTAGAATTAAAGGCACGTGCTATCACATCTGGCTTATTTTTTTGACCTATTGTAGAGATGAAATCTCACCAAGTTGCCCGGGCTGGTCTCAAACCCCTGAGCTCAGGAAATCCTCTTGCCTCAGCCTCCCAAAATACCGGGATTACAGGCTTGAGCCACTGCTCCCAGCCTACATTTTTTTTTTTTTTTTTTTAAGAGACAGGGTTATGTTGCCCAGGCAGGCATGTGGTAGCCATCACAGGTGTGATCATCCATCCTACAGCCTTGAACTCCTGAACTGAGGAATTCTCCTGCCTCAGCCTCTCTATTAGTTGGGATTATATGCCACTACCACACTTAAAAGAAAGTGCCCACAGCCTCTTAATCTTAAGTATCTTGTCCTTTTTTATCCCCTCTTTGTCTTATCCATTCTTATTTGTCAGTCTGTGTACCTTCTGGTCACTCCAATTCTTCCCTACTCTTGCTTATATATGGGATGCTTTCTGTCACCTACTTCACATATTTATTGAAAAACTGCTTCTTCCATGAAGCCTGCTACCATACACAAATATAAACTGGTACTCTCTGCTCTGCAAATGGGGGCTTCCTAGAAAAACTCACATTAACAAAGTTTCCCAAAGCAGGTTCCAGGGAACATTAGTCACAGGAGATGGTTTTTTTTAAAAAAAAAGGAGATTCCATGGTCAAATAAGTCTGGAAAATGATGAATATCCTATCCTCATTCCTCCTGAAAATTTATGAAGCATTTTATTAAACATACTAAAGTCCAGCAGCGTGAAAGCAGGTTTAACTTTATTTTATTTTATTTTTTAAATTTATTTTTATTTTTTGAGTTGGAGTCTCACTCTGTCGCCCAGACTGGAGTGCAGTGGCCACACTAAGGGTACTTCAGGCCTGTTGGGCTCTGGCGATCCTTCCATCTCAGCCTTCCGAGTAGCCAGAATTACAGGTGCGCACTACCACGCCCAGCTGATTTTTTGATTTATTGTAGAGATGAGGTCTTGCTGCCCAGGTGGGTCTCGAACCCGCGGACTCAGGCAATCCACTCATCTCAGCCTCCCAAAGGCGCGGGATTACAGGCTGAGCCACCAAGCCCGGCTAGGTTTAACTTTAATTTGGTACTTCCTAAACTTTGACAGTAAAATCCTAAAGTAAATGTCATCACTTTTGGGGAAATTCTGTTGTAGAAAGTACAGATCTGTACTGTTATTTTTGTTCACTACTATGGCATGGTGTATTTTCTCAATATCTTATCACATTTGTCAGTTTATGCATATGTGCTGCATATGGCAATATGAGAAACCTGAAGACAGAAATGAATTCTTAACCTAGTTGACACTAAAAATAGTATATATGTGTGAGGATATACTATAAACGGATTTCAAAAGCTCTTCACTCTTCTATTACCAGGTTTTTTAAATCTTCTAAAACAAAGTGAATGTGATCTTCCAAAATGTGTTTTAATATAAAATTTGCTTTTAAAAATATCTCAAAGTTAAATTTTAAAAATCTATCAGAAGGCTGAGGTGGGAGGGCAGCTTGGGCCCAGGAGTTCAAAGCCAGCCTGGACAATGTAGCAAGACCCCATCTCTAAAAAAATAAAAATAAATGAAAATGATGTGATTAACATTTGGTCTTTATTAATTTAGTCTAAATTTTAAAAAACCCCTTGTTTCCTGTTATTTAGTTTTAAAAATCCAGTTACACCAAGGATATTGCTGTCCCTTTGAAATTTCTTGAAATGCATTAATTATTTTTAAAATTAGAGAAAGGCCTCATTATGATGCCCAGGTCGGAGGGCAGCAGCTAGTCACAGGTATCTGATCATAGTGCACTGTGGCCTCAAACTCTTGGCCTTAAACAATCCTCCCACCTCAGCCTCCAAAGTAGTTTGGACTATAGGCAAGGACCTCTGTACTCAGCAGGATGCATTCATTTTTTTTTGAGTCAAGATCACACTGTGTTGTCCAGACTAGAGTGCAGTGGCACACTGACGGCTACTGCAAGCCTCGACCTGCTGGGCTGAGGTGACACTTCCACCCAACTTCAGCCTTCCATGTAGCTGGAACCACAGGCGCGCATCACCACACCCAACTAGGTTTTTTGTTTGTTGTAAAGACAAGGTCTAGACAAGTTGCCAAGGCTGGTCTTAAACCCCTGGGTTCAGGCAATCCTTTCGCCTCTGCCTCCCAAAGTGCTGGGATTACTGGAAGGAGCCACAGCACCCAGTCAAAGATTCTTAAATTCTATAAATCTTTGAAACTACAAGATGCTATCACATGAATAGGTACTTTTAATAATCAAAATAGGTAAACCATTTCTAAATTATGTGTTCTTCTGGCATTCACTAACAGAAATAAGAAAGAACTAACCAAAGGGAGGCCCAAACTTTACCTGTACAATAACCACTTGTATACCTAATCCTGAATTGTACCCCACATCTTTAAAATTATAAAGAAAATTTTCTTAAAAAGAACTAAATTATCCATATTGATTCCTTTAGATTATTAACCTTAAAATTTCATGTAGGGTATTCAAGATTAATCAGAAAAATTCTAAGTTTAAGGCTTACATGAAACATGGTATACAGTCAGGCACGGTGGCTCATTCTTGTAATTCCAGCACTTTGAGAGGCGGAGGCGAGAGGACTGCCTTAGCCCAGGGGTTCAAGACCAGCCTAGGTAACTTGGTAAGACTTCATAACTACAATAAATCAAAAAATGAGCCAGGTGCGGTGGTGTTCACCTATGGTTCCAGCTGCTTGTGAGGCTAAGGTGGAAGGATCACCTGAGCCCAGCAGGTCAAGGCTAAGGAAGCTGTGAGTATGCCACTGCACTCCAGCCTGGGTAACAATGAGACTCCAACTCACACAAAAAAATAAAGAAACATGGTACAATAAATGTATACTGTAATTGCACTAAAAATGACAACAGTTACGATTTGTTGAAGGTTTCTAAATGTGAGGTAGTTTGCAAAGCACTTTATGTAGCTATCTTATTTCATTCCAACAACAATCATGTAAGATGAGCTATATTATTATTACCCCTACTTAAAAGCTTTGGGAGGTTGAGGTGAGCGGATTGCCTGAGCCCGCGGGTTCAAGACCCGCCTGGGCAACTTGGCGAGACCTCATCTCTACAATAAATTAAAAAATCAGCCGGGCGTGGTAGCGCGCACCTGTAGTTCCAGCTACTCGGAAGGCTGAGACGGAAGGATAGCTGAGCCCAGCAGGTTGAGGTTGCGGTGGCTGGGAGCGGCCACTGCACTCCAGCCTGGGCAACAGAGTGAGACTCCAACTCAAAAAAAAACAACAAAAAACAAAAAAACATATATATATATATATATATATATATATAACCGCCTGGCCGGAACTCGGTGGCTCAGCCTATAATTTCAGCACTTTGAGAGGCAGAGATGAGTAGACTGCCTGTGCCTGTGGGTTTGAGACCTGTCTGGGCAACTTGGCAAGACCTCATCTCTACAATAAATCAGAAATTTCCAGGCGTGGTTGCGCGCACCTGTAGTTCCAGCTACTTGAAAGGCTGAGGCAGAAGGATCACCGGAACCCAGCAGGTGGAGGCTGCAGTGGCGGGGAGTGTGCCACTGCACTCCAGTCTGGGTGACAGAGTGAGACTCCAATTCAAAAATAATAATAATAATAAATAAAATATAACCTCCTTTATAAAGCAGTAGTTTATAAAATGGTAGGCGGTAATAATATAAATGGTAGTGTATCTTTATGTACTTTTTTGGCAAAATTAAAAGTTGACAAACTTATGATATCACAAATAAAAAGTTAACCAATTGACAAAATAAAGTCTGGCAATCACTAGTCAATATGCAATATTAAGATGAGAAACAGGCTGGGAGCAGTGGCTCATGCCTGTAATCCCAGCACTTTGGGAGGTCAAGGTGAGAGGACTGCCTGTGAGCCAACGGGTTTGACACCAGCCTGGGCAACCTGGCAAGACCTCATTTCTACAATAAATTAAAAAAAAAAATAGCCAGAAATGATGGCATATGCCGATAGTTCCAGCTATGTGAAAGGCTGAGGCAGAAGGATCACCCGAGCCCAGCAAGTCAAGGCTACAGTGGCTGTGAACATGCCACTGCACTCCAGCCTGGGTGACAGAGTGAGACTCCAATTCAAAACACAACAACAACAACAAAAAGATGAGAGACAATAAATATGTACATTTTGAAAACTGATAAAGGTTGGTGGAGTGCAGTGGTTCATGCCTGTAATCCCAGCGCTTTGGGAGGCCAAGGTGGGAAGATCACTTAAGACCAGCCTAAGCAACATAGGTAGATACCGTCTTACAAAAAAATAAAAAATTAGCCAGGCAGGTGGCACACGCCTGTAGTCCCAGCTACTCAGGAGGCTAAGGTAGGAGGATCATTTAAGCCAAGGAGTTCAAGGTTGCAGCAAGCCATGACTGTCCTCTGCACTCCAGCCTGGGTGACAGAGCAAGATCCTGTCTCTAAAAATATATAAATAAGTTTTTAAAAAGTTTTGACAAAGATCATTCTACATTACAATGCAATGGTTCTCAAATCTTTTAGCTTCAAGATCATGTTAAACTCTTAAAAATTATTGAAGCTGGGCTCGGTGGCTCAGCCTGTAATCCCGTGCCTTTGGGAGGCTGAGGTGAGTGGATTGCCTGAGCCCGTGGGTTCGAGACCCGCCTGGGCAGCGAGACCTCATCTCTACAATAAATCAAAAAATCAGCCGGGCATGGTAGCGCATGCCTGTAATTCCTGCTACTGGGAAGGCTGAGGCGGAAGGATCGCCGGAGCCCAGCAGGCGAGGCTGCGGTGGCCGGGAGCGGCCACTGCACTCCAGTCTAGGCGACCGAGTGAGACTCCAACTCAAAAAAAAAAATAAAAAATTATTGAAGACCTCAAAGTGCGTTTGTTTATGTGGATTTTATCAATAGCTACTTACTATATTTTAAAAATAAACCCAAAAGTCAGGCATGGTGGTTTAATCCAGTAATTCCAGCATTTTGGGAGGCTGGGATGAGAGGACTGCCTGAGCACCATGGTGAGACTTCGTCTCTATAACAAATTAAAAAAAAAAATCAGCTGGGTGTGGTGGTGCATGCCTGTGGTTCCAGCTACTTGGAAGACTGAGACAGAAGGATCACCTGAGCCCAGCAGGTCGAGGCTATGGTGGCTGTGAGCGTGTCGCTGCACCTGGTCAACAGAGTAAGACTCCAACTCAAAAAAAATAATAAAATAAACCTAAGAATTTAAAAATAGCCATTAACTTAATAGAAAACAAGTCCTATCCAGGCATGGTGGTTCATGACTATAATCCCAGAACTTTGGGAGATGGAAACAGGAGGACTGCTTGAGCCTAGGAGTTTGAGATCAGCCTAGGCAACACAGCAAGATCTCATCTCTACAAAAAATTATAAAATTAGGTAGGTGCGGTGGCACATGCCTGTAGTCCCAGTTATTCGAGAAGCTGAGGTGGGAAGATGACCTGAGTCTAGGTGGTTGAGCCTGTGGTGAGTCACAATAATTTTAAAAAATCCATTACCGCTAATAAATCATATTTTTAATTAAAAATAAGTATATTTTGCAAAACAAAAATGCAGTGAGTAAATCGTTTTACATTTTTGCAGGTCTACTAAATATCTGGCTTAATAGACGACAGCTGGGTTCCTTATCTGCTTCTTGTTTTTTTGTTTTTGTTTTGAGTCGGAGTCTCACCTGTTGCCCAGGCTGGAGTGCATCACACTCATGGCCACCACAGCCTCGATCTGCTGGGTTCAGGCGATCCTTCCACCTCAGCCTTCCAAGTAGCTGGAATTACAGGCATGCACCACCATGCCCAGCTAATTTTTTGATTTACTGTAGAGACGAGGTCTTGCCAAGTTGCCCAGGGTGGCCTGGAACTCCTGGACTCAGGCAATCCACTCAGCTCTGCCTCCCAAAGTGCTGGGATTACAGGCGTGAGCCACCGCACCCAGCAAGTACTTTGCTAATATTTAATAATGTTCTTTACTAAATTTCCAGTTATTAATGTAGTTAACTTCACAAACATATCACTAAGAGATTTATTTACTAATAAAATAATTAACATTTACTGAGTTGTTGTAATGTGGTCTCATTTAATATAACAATTGATAACAATATATAATTTTTTCTTGAGTTGGAGTGTAAGATTCCTACTCAAAAAAAAAAAAAAAACCCCAAAATGCTTATAAACAACTCGGGTTTTTAATCCACTGTATTTCTTTTCTTTCTCTCACTTATCCTCATGTTCTGCTTTGTAAAGCAAAAAACAGGCCTGGTGTGGTTGTTCATGCCTGTAATACTAGCACTTTGGAAAGCCAAGGCAGGAGAATTACTTGAGCCCATAAGTCCGAGACCAGACTGGGCAACATAGTGAGACCTCATTTCTGACAAAAAAGAAAAAAAGAGAGAAAAAATATTAAATTTACATTCAGTCACCTTGAAACCAGAAATGGTTTCCTTTTCCTATATAGAAATGTACTATTTCCCCAAAATAAATATATCAATGAATTTGCCTGAGACTCAAGTAATACATTTTTCTTTTTTTTGTTTTTGTTTTTGAGTTGGAGTCTCACTCTGTCGCCCTGGCTGGAGTGCAGTGGCACACTTATGTCCACCGCAGTCTCGATATGCTGGGCTACTCAGGCAATCCTTCCGCTTTGGCCTTCCAAGTAGCCGGAACAACAGGCACACACCACCACGCCCAGCTAATTTTTTGATTTATTGTAGAGACAAGGTTTCACCAAGTTGCCCAGGCTGGTCTCGAACCCTTGGGCTCAGGAAATTTTCTCGCCTTCGCTTCCCAAAATGGTTGGGATTACAGGCATGAGCCACTGTGCCCAGCTGAGATCATTTCTTAAAGGAATGCATTTTGCTACATATTTAAACGGTCAGGATGATAAAGGAACATAAAACCAGCTCAGGGTCCATTCTGGTTTTTGTTTTTTTTTAAAGGAAAAATGATAAATTATAACTCCTAATATTAAAAGACGTTTTTTCCAGCCGGGAGCAGTGGCTCATGCCTGTAATCCCAGCACTCTGTGAGGCAGAGGTGAGAGGACTGCCTGAGCCCGTGGGTTTGAGGCCAGCCCGGGCAACTTTGCAAGGCCTCATCTCTACAATAAATCAAAAATTACCCAGGTGTGGTGGCATGTGCCTGTAGTTCCGGCTAACTGGAAGACTGAGGCAGAAGGATTGCCTGAGCCCAGCAGGCCTTCAGCATGCCACTGCCCTCCAGCCTAGGACACATTAAAAAAAAAAAAAAGATGTTTTTCCTTCCACAGTGCAACTTTTACTAAGGGATAATAAAGAAACACTGTATTTCTCTGCCAGTGAATACCAAAGTACTGGAAAGTGCAAAATAGTGAAATTAATCACGGGAGTGAAGCGGTATAGAAGAAGAAAGATGCAGGAGAGAGAAAGGCACAAGCAGTTGCCGGTAAACCTAAACCCAGCATGCGAAACATTTCATTTCTCTCAAAGAGCCTCCATCCCAATGTTTCTGTAAAAACAAGAGAATAAGAAGAATGAGGTATTTTTTAAAAACTGTCTTTATCTTAGCCAGAAAAGCTTTAATGTTTCAAAGCACAGATGGAATTGTTGCCTTTTTCCAAAAGGAGTAGCTAGGTTCTATGACTTTCTCCACAAGATGTGCATTTCTCCGGTGTTCTATAATTACTATCTGTGGGAGTGATGGACTCTGAAAGGATTACGGAATACCAACTACTTTTTGTTTCCTTGACAAACAGATGAGAAAGTCAGTCAAGCTGGCTAATACGCTGTTAAATTCTTGAGTAACTTTTACAAGGGTCTCTGAGCTTCTACAAATTAAACCTCATGCAGTCTAAATTCTTCAACAGTTGAAATTTTACAATTGACTGATGTACCCCTATAGACTTTTAAAGTACTGCTATAAAGCAAAAAGCCTTTGGGAAAAGAGGGGGGAAAAAACCCACAACTGACTGACAAAAGCCTAGGAGGTAAAATAATTTGGATGCAGCTATTATGTCTTAGTTTACAAAAGGCAGAAAGCCACATCACTGAGAATAAAACCAATAAGTCTTCACTCCCTAAGAAAGTACACACATAACATACACCCTCTTCTTCTCTACAGACAAAACTGACGTTAAAGTAATTTTGGTGTGGCCTATTTGAGCAAATCTTTATATTAGTATTTTTCCATTGCCGTTTTAATTTTCCTTTCAAGATATTTCCAGGCCGGTCCACTGCACTTTGAGAGGCTGAGGTGAGAAGACTGCCTGAGTCCACGGGTTCGAGACCAGCCTGGGCAACTTGGTGAAACCGCGTTTCTACAATAAATAAAAAAATTAGCCGGGCTCAGTGGTTCAGCCTGTAATTCCACGCCTTTGGGAGGTTGAGGTGAGTGGATTGCCTGAACCCGCGGGTTTGAGACCCGCCTGGGCAACTTGGTGAGACCTCATTTCTACAATAAATCAAAAGTTCCAGCCGGGCTCGGTGGCTCAGCCTGGAATCCCGCGCCTTTGGGAGGCTGAGGTGAGTGGATTGCCTGAGCCCGCAGGTTCAAGACCTGCCTGGGCGGTGAGACCTCATCTCTACAATAAATCAAAAAATCAGCTGGGCATGGTAGCGCACGCCTGTAATTCTGGCTACTTGGAAGGCTGAGGCAGAAGGATCGCTGGAGCCCAGCAGGTCAAGGCTGCGGTGGCCAGGAGCGGCCACTGCACTACAGTCTGGGTGACAGAGTGAGACTCCAACTCAAAAAAAAAAAAAAAAGTTCCAGTTACTTGGAAGGCTGAGGCAGAAGGATCGCCGGAGCCCAGCAGGTCGAGGCTGCGGTGGCCGGGAGCGGCCACTGCACTCCAGTCTGAGTAACAGAATGAAGACTCTGACTCAAAAATAAAAATAAAAAAAATAAGCCAGGCTCGGTGGCTCAGCCTGTAATCCCGCGCCTTTGGGAGGCTGAGGTGAGTGGACTGCCTGAGCCCGCGGGTTCGAGACCCGCCTGGGCAACTTGGTGAGACCTCATCTCTACAATAAATCAAAAAATCAGCCGGGCGTGGTATTGCTTGCCTGTAATTCCGGCTACCTGAAAGGCTGAGGTGGAAGGATCGCCGGAGCCCAGCAGGTCGAGGCTGCGGTGGCTGGGAGCGGCCACTGCACTCCAGCCTGGGCGACCGAGTGAGACTCCAACTCAGATAAATAAATAAATAAATAGCCAGGCATGGTGGTGTGTGCCTGTAGTTCCAGCTACTTGGAAGCCTAAGGTGGAAGGATTGCCTGAGCACAGCGGTCGAGGCTGTGGTGGCCATGAGCATGCCACTGCACTCCAGCCCGGGCAATAGAAAAAAAAAAAAGATATTTTCATATCACAAAACCATGTGAAGTTTTTCAATAGCATTTCACATGTTGAGTTATGGGAATGTTTATTTGCCACAAAATTTAATATTTAACTTACTGCTGAATCTGGTAACACTAAATTATGTTTTAAATATTGCTTCAAACCCCCTTGAGGTCATGGATGAAATCAACCCTCTGCATGTGACAGACAAAACAACTAAATGAAGAGCATAATGACTGCTTGAAAAGTCACATCATACAGACAAAAGACTTGTTTAATATATACCATTATAATAATTATACCTTATAAATTAAGGTAGGTTCCATGTTTTGAAACATTGCCAGGAAACATGGAAAAATAATACCTCTAACTCTATGAACCTAGGGCAATGGAATGAAAAAAAAAGGTGCTCTGGGCATTCAAAGGGGAGGCAGAGGACATATAGTGCAATATTAATTTTACAATTGGGATATAATAACAGAGCTACTGCCCAACGAATCAAGAAATGCCATTAAGCCTAAAACAAGAGTAAAAATATGCAAGAGATCAAAATAGATTTATTACTTCTTCTGAGGGCTGAGATCAAAGTAAGTAAATCAAGAAAGAAGCATCTAAAATACCAGAATGCCAAGAATCTTCTGAGAATATAAGAATAAACAAAGTGCTTTTCCTATTCTCTCAATGAACAATCAACACAGACTTGTATGAGTTTTTTTTCCCTACATACCAAGCAAGCAATTCTGCAGTGGATACCAGCCGGGTGCCCTCCCATTCAGTTCTGACATTATCTACCTGCAGATAGCATCAGATCTCAGAGATGGTGGGCTCAGTTTCAAAAGACTGCTCCCCAACTTCTGATGCCAACCACAAACCCCAGGTTATTTTATATGTGCTTCTGAGATAGCAGCTATAAATCGAGGTTCCCACAACCCCCTTCTCAGGCTCAATTATTTGCTAGAGCCGCTCACAGAGCTCAGGAACACACATGTACTGACTTATTATAAAGGACATTACAAAGAGTACTGATGTACACCAGGAGAGATGGACAGGGCAAGGTAGGTGCAGAACTGCGCCCTCTGCATGTGCCAACCTCAAAAAACATCCATGTGGTGAGGTATATGGAAGCTCCCCAAGCCCAATCCTTTTGGACTTTCATGGAAGTTTCATTATGGCCATGGGTGATACTGAGTCCTTCAGCCCTTCTTCCCAGGAGCTAGAGGGTGGGGCTGGAAGTCCTAACACTCTTAATCTTGCTTTGGTCTTTAAGGTGACCAGCCCTCATCACCTGAAGCTACCTAGGGATGTCAGCCATCAGCCAATCATTAACATACAAAAAGACACTATTCACTTTGAAGAGCCCAAGGATTTTAGAAGTAGTATGCCAGGAAATGGGATAGAGACCAAGTATAGACTCCACAGTATCACACCTTCTCACTGGACCTCTAGTATCTAACACTTACTACTCTATCTTAATAGACTTCTACACTTACTTTCCAGCTGGTCTCTTCCAGCGTCCTGGCTCTAAAAACGATCCATACACTAGACACCCTGTGGCGACTGTTGCACAACTCTGTGAATACTAAAACAATTAAACTGTACACTTTTAATGAGTGAATTTTTTATTTGTAAACTGTATCTCAATATAGTTTTTAAAACAGACACTCCAAACCTAATATACTCAAAACTAAATTTCTGATCTTCCTCCCCAAATCTATTCCACTCATACCCTTCCTTCTCCATGTTAATGTCATCTCTTATCTCTCTAGTCACTCAGGCAAAAAAAAAAAAAAGTCATTCTTGGTTATTCTCCTCTCTCGCCCCACATTTAATTCATCTAGAAATCCAGAATTAAGTTACTTATCACTTCCACTGACCACAACCTGGTCCAAGCCACCAGCATCTTACACTTGTATCTTACATATATATATCAGTTCCTCTGCTCAGATGGCTCCCCATCTTACTCAGAATAAAAGCTAAAGTCCTTTCAGTGCCATCAGTGGGGGGGTGGGGGGAGGTGTTAACATCAATAAGGGTACCTGATCTCAAACCAGGCAAAATGGGGACCAAAGGGAGGCAAAAACTTTGCCTCTACAATGTCCACTTGTATACCTAATCCTGAATTGTACCACGCATCTTTAAAATATATATGTTAAAAAATAAAATACCCCTGATGAATTCCATGTTCCCTCTTCCCCACATCACGCACCATAATCTACTTGAACTCACCTGCCAATCCATTTTCACTACTACTTTCCAACCACAAAAGCTTTCTTGCTGTTCCTTAAACTCGCCAGGTACACTACAGCCTCAGGAGCTTGGTCTTCTCTTTATCCTGAACATTCTCCCCTCACGTCTTCAGATCGATATTGCTTAATACCTCATCTCTCTAATCACATCACCTTCTCATGAGGTCTTCCCCTGCCATCTAATCTAAAACTGCAACCCCCCACAGCACTCTGTATTCCCCATCCCTGCTGTGTATTTCTCCATAACACTCACCACACTTTCTACTACAGTTAATATTTTATTTTGCCTGTTGCCTGTCTCTTCTTACTAGAATATAAGCTCCGAAAGGGCAAAAATGTTTGTCCATTTTGTTTACCTGCTGGAACCCCAATGCCTAGACAGTGCTTGGCACAGTAGGTGTTTAATAAATATTAGAAGAACTGAATGTAAGGTAGGAATTTATAACCAAGACTCATCTTGGAATGCAAAGTTAAAATCTGTATCTAGTCCACCTAGACACTTATTACTTATTCGTATATATATGATATGTGATTAAAAAGCTTTTGGGCCCAATACTTTGGGAGATTGAGGTGAGAGGATCACTTGAGCCCAGCAGTTTGAGACCAGTCTGGGAAACATAGTAAGATCCTGTCTCTACAAAAAAAAAAAAAATTTAAACTCAGGTGGGTATGGGGGTGCATGCCAGAAGTCCCAGCTACTCAGGAGGCTGAGGTGGAAGGATCTCTGAGGTTGCACTAATCCATGAGTGTGACACTGCACTCCAGCCTGAGACAGAGTGAGACTTCAACTAAAAAAAAAAAACCCAAATAAAAAAAGCTTTTGATGAATAATCACCATCATCAATAATAAATAATTTAAATGTCTTTTAACATGCTAGGCCCTATGCTAAAATACATGCATTATCTTCTTAAATCTAGACAAAAATCCTATGGAAAATCATTATTATCTCTACTTGCAGGTGAAAAAATTGAGGCTCATAGTTTAAGTACTTTGCATAATGTTATACAGTATTAAGTAATGGGGTTACGATCTAAACCTAGGCCGAATTCTAAAGTCTATATTTTTCTACTTTTCCATACTGATTCCTATTTTACATTAAAAATGGGAGAGAAGAATGAGGTACAGAAATGATAATCTAAGCCAGGCTCGGTGGCTCAGCCTGTAATCCCACGCCTTTGGGAGGCTGAGGTGATTGGATTGCCTGAGCCCACGGGTTCGAGACCCATCTGGGCAACTTGGCGAGACCTCATCTCTACAATAAATAAAAAGTTAGCCAGGCGTGGTAGCACACACCTGTAGTTCAGCTACTTGGAAGGCTGAGGCGGAAGGATCACCGGAGCCCAGCAGGTCAAGGCTGCGGTGGCTGGGAGCGGCCACTGCACTCCAGTCTGGGCGACAGAGACTCCAACTCAAAAACAAAAAAAAAAAGAAATGATAATCTGAGGCAACGCACGGTGGATCACACCTGTATGCCCAGCACTTTGGGAGGCCCAGGCAACAACATTGTTTGAGCCCAGAAATTCAAGAGCCTAGGCAACAAGGCAAGACCTCACCTCTACAAAAAAAATCAAAAAATTAGCCGGGCATAGTGTCACGTGCCTGTAGTCCTAGCTACTCGAGAGACAGGCAGAAGGATCTCCTGAGCCCAGGAGGTCAAGGCTATGGTGAGCTGTGACCATGCCATTCACATTCCAGTCCGGGAGACAGAGTAAGACCCTGACTAAAAAACAAAAAAAAAAGAAAGAAATAATAATCTGGTCAAATTGCACATCAAGTCACTGTAAAAGTCATATCCTGAATTTCTAACAACCATGCCTATAATTTCTTCTTTTTTTTTAATGGACAGATGAGGGTCTTGCTATGTTGCCCAGGCTGGTGTTGAACTTCTGGACTTAAGCAATCCTGCTGCCTCAGCCTCCCAGATATGCACCACCATGCCCAGTTTATGCCTATTATTTCTTTAACTAAATTATAAATGCTTTTTTCCGATAGCCAGAAATTAAAACAATTCTGTTCTTAAGTTCTTGATTAACTATTTCACAACGTTGTGTGGGCAAATATTTACTGATTACGAACTGTATGCCAAGCACAACTCTAGTTGCTTGCGGATACAGCAGCGAACAAGACAGAGCCCTGTTATCTGGTGGAGGGAAGTCAGACAATAAACATGAAACAAGTAAACAAGGTAATTTCATATATTGTTTTGATGTGACAGCAACTGAAGGGTCCACCTGAAATAAGGTGATGGGGACTGGGGATAGCGGCTTATACCTATAATCCCACCACTTTAGGAAGCCAAGGTGGATCACTTGGCGCCAAGAGTTCAAGACCAGCCTAGGCGACATAGCAAGACACTGTCTCTCCAAAAAAAAAAAAATTTATATATAATATATATAATATATATATAAATATATATATATATATATAATATATATAATATATATATCAGCCAGGCATGGCAACATGCACCTGTAGTTCCAACTACTCGAGAGGCTGAGGTGGAGGATCACTTGAGCCTAGGAGTTAGAGGATGCAGTGAGCTATGACCTCGTCATAGCACTCCATCCTGGGCAACAGATTGAAACTATCTTTAATTTTTTTTTTTTGAGTTGGAGTCTCACTCTGTCACCCAGACTGGAGTGCAGTGGCCGCACTCCACAAAAGAGGCCCAGCCACCTTTTTTTTTTTTTTAATTAAAGATAGGGCCGGCCTCGGTGGCTCAGCCTGTAATCCTGTGCTTTGGGAGGCCGAGGTAAGTGAATCGCCTGAGCCCGCGGGTTCGCAACCCGCCTGGGCAACTTGGTGAGACCTCATCTCTACAATAAACCAAAAAATCAGCCGGGCGTGATAGTGCACACCTGTAGTTCCAGCTACTTGGAAGGTTGAGGCAGAAGGATCGCCAGAGCCCAGCAGGTCGAGGCTGCGGTGGCCAGGAGCGGCCACTGCACTCCAGTCTGGGCGACAGAGTGAGACTCCAACTCAAACAAAAAAAAAGGGTGATTAGGGAAGGCCTTTCTGAGGAGGCCATATTTGAGCTTAGATCTAAATGATGAGAAAGAAGGAGCTGAAGAAGTCAGAGAGGTAGGCAGAGCAGAGTAGATGGTATAGGATTCTGAAGACCACAGTAAAAGAAGTTTAGATCTGAATGCTGTTGCAATGGGATATCACAGGAAGGTTTTAAAGGAGAGGAATGACATCTGTTTATGATACAGAAAGATCATTTTAGATACTCCCACCTAAGAAGAATATCTTCAGAGAGCCTACTTACATTCTCAAAACTATTTTCCTTAAATGTAAACAAAAGTCTCTTGTTTCATATTGTGAAATAAAAAATAAAATAAAAGTATCTCTGGAATAGTTAACAGTTACCTAAATTGGCAAGAGGTCTAAATAAAAATTACTAAATAACTGATATCAGAAGAGAAAAGAGACACAAGATGGCATAAGGAAAATGGACTGAAAAAATGGGAATACCAGTCAGGCGCAGTAGCTCACACCTGTAATCCCAGCACTTTGGGAGGCCAAGGAGAGACAACTGCCTGAGTCCAGGGGTTCAAGACCAGCCTGGGCAACTTGGCGAGACCATGTCTCTACAATAAATGCGGTGGCTTGAGTGTGCCACTGCCCTCCAGCCTGGGCGACAGAGTGAGACTATGACTCAAAAAAAAAAAAAAAACCAAAAAGAATGAGAATACCAAAGGCATCTACTAAATAGTTTTTCCTAAAGCTGACTCAGAAACCAAACTCAAACTAAACTAAGTCTAACTGTAAAGAAACATGAACTTAAATTAAAATGAAGCCCAGTGCATAAACTATTATCATTCACCACTTCACCACTCTGCTGAGTATTTCTCTCAAAAGGCGTTATTTACAATGAGATAAATACTGTTCATTAAATGTAAACACAAAACGACTACAAATTACCCTTAAACATTTCAGAAAGTTAAATTCCATTCTACCAGGAAAATAGCATCAAAGTTTTAGAAAGTCAAAAGCACTTTACTACATAAACTATATAGAATGCACTTCAAACGAAGTATTGTACTCCAAAAGTTTTGTTTTTTTTTTTCTCTTAAGAAATCAACAAAGAGACCAGGCATGGAGGCTCACGTCCATAATCCTAGCACTTTGAGAGGCTGAGACAGGAGGATCGCTTGAGTCCAGGAGTTTGAGACAAACCTGGGTAACATAGTGAGACCTCATCTCTTAAAAAATAAAATAAAAATAAAAGATATCAGCAAAGGAAATAAGCTCAGGCACAAGGCAACAACAGCAGAGGAAAAACAAAAAACAAATTTCTGGCTTCATTATATCTTATTATTGTTGATTTGAAAAAAAAATTGTAATTGTCGTTTGTGATGCCACAAGGCAGGGATGGGAATCAACTTGTAAATGATATCCCCATACAGTTAAAGCACCAGATCCTAAAGATGAGGAATGTAAAACACTTGCATAATTTAGTAAAAATGTTTTAAAACAGGGTGGAGAATCTGTTATCAGGCTCACATTAGAACTGCTTGCTATCATTGATGTACCAAGTACATTAAACATTGTTTTACAGAATTAATGATGAAGTCAAATCCCAACTCCACCATCTTACTGAGTAACTTTAAGTAACTTAACATTTCCCAGTCTTAGTATCCTCATTTGTGAATCAGTGATTTAACAAATCTACTTCTCAGTAGATCTTAAGATACATTTTAAGGAATCATGAGATGGCTGAGAACATAGCAGACCCTCAACATGTGAGAGTCTTTGATGATGAATGTTAGCATATCATGCTGCACGGTCTAATTTTCTCTCTTGGCAAGAAAATAACTATTCGATCTGCTATGGGTAAATACAGGTAATACTTTCTTGTCCCTAATAACTTATTTGCATTATTATTCAAAGAACCACAAAACATCTCTCCCAACAACTTTAAACACAAATGGCTCGAAGTGTGGGGCCTATAATTTTGCAAGCTTTATCCATCTGTTCCCTATAAAGCAAACAAATCAAAACATTACAGGGGCAATGGCAGAAGTGGAATAAGATGTAGGAATGACTGCATGATGGATCTCATTGGTGAAATACCACAGTGAGAAGTAAATGAAAATTCAGATAGAGCTGTAAGTGAGAGCAAACCCTCTTCTCAGCAGGAAGCAACAGTGACTTCTCCGCACTTCCTCCTAGGAGACCTGAAATCTTCTGCAAACAATCCATGCTTTCACAGACCTCTTTTCTGCAGTTAAGGCAGCAAGGTAGAAAAATCTCCAAGATGAAGGCCCAAAAAGCAGTAACTGAAAAGTATATACATTCAAAAAGCACATTTCTTGTTTTGATTACCTATGAGAACAACTCAATTTTGTAAAAAGGTATTTCAGGTGATTAAAAAGCAGCAGGATCCCGTTTATATTTTAAGCTATTAGTGATGATCCTGAGTATGGCATCGCACTTGTTTCTAGTCAGTATTCAAGGAACCTGTATGTTATTGCCGCAAACAGGTACAGGGAAGCCTGGGTGGTCGCCTCAGATCCACGTAGAGCTCATGTTGCTACTAAACATGCAGGGAAGGCCCTCCTTACTACACATCCTAAGTTTGGGGCACATTCATCCAAATCAGGCCCTCTTGATTAAACATCACAAGTTTTAGGTCGGCGGAAAACACAGAATGGCCCAACATATTCCAGCAAAGTAGCTGGATTTACTACAGGAAACCCAGAAATCATTCACCCGTCAAGGCCTGTAAGAAATAAACCGACACGGCAGTTCCCGTGAGGGTTCAGGAAAATCAACCACACACCTTGAAGGCGCTGAAACGAAAGAATACGTCAATCTGTACCGATCAGGGCCCAACGGCCCAAGGTCACACCAAGTCAATCGCTAAAAAAGCCAAGAAATGAGGCTCCTGCAGTTCGAGACAAGCCTGGCCAGGAATGGAGTCTACGTTTGGGAAGCCTCGGGTCAAAGCCTTCCTGGGAACAAGCCCAACCGAATGCAGCGGCTCGGAGGGGAAACCCCCAGCCTCTCGGGCCGTATTTCCTTCCATCTCCCGGTCTTCCCTTCCCCAGGCACCCCCCACACTCACATCTCCGGAGCCACTTCATCCAGTGGTAGACGATGGTGCTGTGATGCTTCTTGTTCTCTATACACCAAGACGACAAGCCTTGAATGGATTCCATGGTGTTGGTGACCGACTGGAATTTTCGATCCAACGAGGACTCCAGAGCCCCTGCCGAAGAGGCCGACGAGGAGGAGGCCTTACTGCTGCCTCCGCCGCCGCCGGCCGCCATCTTCCCGGTTTGCACAAGCGCTGCTGCTCCTCTGGCGGCCGCGGCGGCGGCGGCGGCGGGAGCGGGCAAAACAATCACTGCGAGTGCGTGGAAGCCGTAGGCGGGGAGGGAGGCCAGGGGGTGGGGAGGGAGCACGCGCCGGGCTCCTCCGGAGGTGCCGACGGGAACCCCGGCGGCAGGGCGCGCCGGCGGCCCCTGCACGCAGCAAGGAGGGGCTGCGGGCCGCGCAGGCTGTGTCGATATTGTTAAGGGGTCGTGTTTGAACCGGTCAGTAACCACAGAAGGACCACGCAGAGCACAGGACCTGCAGAGCCTTTGGAGACGCCTGGCCTGGAAACGATTCGTTTTACACTCTTCGGCTCTCAAGGCTAAGGCCGTTCCCCGCCCCTAGCCCCACACTCCTGGGAACCAGGACGGGCGTTAATATCTTAAATGTAATACTACCCGACTGCCCCTTCAGTTGCAGAAATCTTTCTCCTTTAGATTCTCTAGCACAGAGAAGGTCCAAGGCTACCTAGTCAGGAAGATTTTTTTTTGCAACGCAACAGCAGTGGGGACAGCAACAGTAGCGCGCACGCGCTACTTGGCTCCGCCCTCTTCCCCCTCCCCCGCTTCCTTCTCAACCTTGAAAGCCGAGGGAGGCGTGATGGCGGGGCGATCTGACCAATCAGGGGCGGAGAACGAGAAGCGCGCGCAGGAGCTCGCAGC